>JAUEJL010053829.1:0-20192 GCA_032274825.1 Drosophyllum lusitanicum
GTGGGGAGGGGGCAAGGTAGGGTAGGGTAAGTGGGGGTAGGGGTAGGGTGAGGGTAGGGTGTGGTAAGGGTAGGTAGGGTGGGGGTGGGATTGGTGGGGGTAGTAGGAGGCTGGGGTAATATGGTGATTTGGAGATTATCTTGTTTGTGAGATTTGAAAATATTAGGTGGGGTGAGAGGATTTATACAATCTAATGTTTAAAGCAATTGGTAGGATTTCAAGAGAATCCTATCATTTGAAATCATTTGCCTTTTTTGTAAACAGATATATGATTTTTCAGAACTTGAAATCACAATTCTTGAAAATCTCAGAAAATACCGCGAAACAAACAGGCTTACAATTTTTAGATCTTCGACTTGTGTTAATACTTGAACGATTATATAATTCGAACCACTTAACGTGTTAGCTTAATTTAGCCATGTAATTTATATTACTGTAAAATAAGTAACATTATATATGGTGTATGAAGTACAAATTTGTTATCGAATAAAGAGGGACGATGGTGTGAATATCCTCGTCCTAATTTTAAGCCAAAATTATTTAAGAAGTATATTTTATTTAACACGTATTCCTGTGGCCTCAATGATTGGAAACCAAATATCACAATTATTATATACATTATTATTATTATTATTATTATTATTATTATTATTATTATAAGCATAAATAAATAAATAAATAAATAAATAATAAACAAATAAGGGAAGAGGAAGAAAGAGACGGCCGACCTAATTAAAGGATGACCAACTCTTTTCTGAAAGTCATGGGTACGTACTGTCTTCCATTTTTTAAACAAACTAACAAATACATTGAATTATTTAAATAATAATATTTTATTTTATAATATATAATATTGGATTGAATAGCATAGAATAGAATGCCGTATCTTAATGTTTACAATTATTATCAATTATCATGTTTCATATATACACGACGCTAAGTAATATTAAAACCATAATTATCTTATTAATCCCAAATACAAATAATATATTAGCACAATTAATTCTACTTGTTGTGCTAGCTAGCATTATTAACAAGGGGAAGAAAGGGATTAAAGTAGTGATGCAGAGAAGGTAATGAATCTGGGTTGAAATTCTTTCATAAATCTCGACTATTCTTAGCACAAAGAATATTGAGACCAAGACATATCAATGTATATTAGTCGTATAAAAAGTTGTTTTTCTGATTTTTACAAGTAGTATGGGTGTTTATAGGAATGAGTAAGAAAACCGTTTGACCTAAAACAGAACTGAACCGGACCGATTTACATACTTTTAGGTCAGTTCTTAGTTCTTATATTTTTCTTATTTCGATTTTCAGTTCTGGGCTCAGGAGTAAAGTCAACATAGTGTGGAAAGCTGAAATACTTGGAATAATTCTACCACTTCTACTTCACCAAATTTGGTTTTTACCCGGAACCGGACTGGAAATTGAACAAAACACTGAAATCGGAACCAATTAATATTTTACAGTTCGGTTCTTGGTCATAACCTTTAGACCTTTTCTATTTTGGTTCTTTTCCGGTTTAGTGCAGTTTGGGCCTCTTTTAATTCGGAAACGAGCTCACCGGTAGGTGTTTGTTTTAGCTTATTAACTTATAAGCTTGGTCTATTTTTTGACTTATTTTACATGAGTTCAGTTTATTCTTTTATTTTAGATCATGATACATTCATAAGTTAGAACATAATCCGAAAAATAGACTTATTGAAAATAAACCGGGTTTATAAGTTGTTTATAAGTAACAATTTGTAAGCTTGTATCAAATATTTCAAAGTCCATTGTTGTAATCCAATGATCAAACATTTGAGCTAGTTTATGAAGTAACATGATTTGGACCGACATAATTGATGATATATAGCTTTATTATGAGAGGTTTGATGAAAATCTAGTGTATAATATATTTTGGGAGAGTTTTAATAAAAACGAAAATATCGATAAGAACAGTATAAACTACAAATTAAGGCAAATGTATCTATAAATTCATTAAAGTTCATGATTATTCATATTAGTTAAGAGTGTTATGCAAGTTTCTAGATAGTTCTAGTATGAGTCGAATATTGTGAAGAAATACAGAGATAATAAAAAAGCAACTGATGTGCGTCGCATTTGATGTATTTTTAAATTTTCAAGTATTCATGAATATCTTATGATTTTGTAACTCAATTACTCTAAAAACTCAAAAAACACTCTAATTAGGACGCATAATAATAAATATAACAAATTAATAGATACATTTGACTTGATTTTTCATTTTTACAATCTTTACCAATATTTAATTTCTTATTTAATCCTCCTCCTATTTATATTTATATCTCAAAAACCTTTTAAATAATCAAATTGTTCCCCATATAAAACAAGTAAATTCCAGTAAAAAAGTTCAATACCAGTATATTTTTAAAAGAAAGCGTAGATTAAAGGTTGAACTTTGGAATTCAAATCTAAACGAGTGGTCAAAATTGTTGACTAGGTCAAGTAAGCCAGCCCATGTACGTGTCTGCCCACTGTCTCCATTTCCTATAAAAAACCACCCCCTCCCCCATTTCTCCCTTCATCCCTTCGCCCATTCCTCTAACACTATTTTAATACTTTTTTATTTTTATTTTTTCATTTTCTTCAATTTCTAGAGCAGAAATGAAATCAATGGGTGGTGTTGCTGTTCTTCATCCTCAAGATTCCCTCAACAATCATCATCATGATAACTTGAAGTCTCATCAAACCATTAGATTCAATCCTTCTTATACCGACGGCCCTAATTTCACCGTCTCCGATAGCCGGAGACGTACTAAGAAGAACAACAGATACACACCCACCGCTACTGTAAACCAATCCTACCGGACCGGATCGGGTCCGGAGATTCTGTCAACGCAGATGAAGAATAACACGAGAGAATTCTTCGCCGGATCTGCGTTTGTTGAGTCGCCTCCACCGAGCTCTGTTCCGATACCAGGTTTTTTCACAAAAAATTTAACGGCAGCCGTGAGAGATGATCCGACCACCGAGCTCAGGCGAATCCTTGGTTTGAACCTATCTTAGTTTATGAGTTGTTTTGCTTCAAATTTGGCACAACTGCCCCGATTATATTAAGCGGGTAAGCCGAAATTGGAGAAGCAAACACTTTGTTAGCAGATTACACGAAACGATTTAACCTCAAGTAAGTTAGTCTGTTCCGGTTGTTGATATTGATAGATTGTTGTGGTTAATGTGTCTGAAGAAGGTAATTGTTGAAGGAGTAAAGTTAGGGTTTCCAGTTGTAATGGGTTGTATATTAATTCTGTGTGTTCATTGTTGGGAGTTAAATTACTCATTTTGTTATGTAATTAAGTTAATCAATATCATTGTAGTCTACTAAGTCTCTATTTGTTGAGAATTGATCTTCATTTCTCAATTCTCAGCTCATAGAGTAAAACATCAATTTCAAATAATTATATTTTCTGGTCATTTTGTGTAGCTTTTTTTGCTTTTTTAATTGAGGAAACTAGCAGTAGGATGCTAGAGAGAATATAAGGAAAACAAACAAAACAAGAGTTACAGAGGTTGAAGAAGGGACCCGAATTCCTCTTTTTCCCAAATTATACTTTGTGCAAAGTATGAAGATCTCTAGAGTTCACCAAGAACATCATCAATTAATCTTCTTGGAGAACTTAAAGACCAAAATGATAGAAGCTCCATTATCATTCTGGATCAGCTTGTAAGACTTCCTACATCTAGGACTCCAATTTCCTTTTTAGGCTTTTAGTCAGGATATCAATCCATGCGATCCAAACAACTTTCTTCGAGTTTTGTGATTCCCCCAGGTAAATTTCTAATTGTAACTTTCAAGCTGGGCTAAAACAGCTTCTAGGGCCTTTTAAACCAGAAGCATACAGCTTCGTTTTCGTAAAATCGACTTTTAAACTAGAAGCAAGATAAGATTGAAATTTATCTAACAGAAAGGTTCAATATCTCGTACTTTATATTCATACTTATCGAATTGACGTAACTTTGCTATGGATATTAGCGATAATTGATCTTGAATCTTTATTATAAATTTCATAAACAATTGTTGATTTCGTGTTCTCAACCCATAAATAAAAAACATCATTTTCAAATAATTATATCTTCCGGTCATTTATTAGAGACTCCTACGAATGTTTTTGCGTGTTTTTTTATAAATAAATAATGGTTTGGAAAAAAGCCGATGAACATGGACCACGCCGAGGGGTCGAAGAAGCCGTGGTTCCCCTTGAGTCAGGTAGCCTGTCTCTTCCTTTCCTCCTTCCCTCCTGCTTCTATTTATTTTATTTTCTAATAATTATGATTTATTTATTCTTTGATCAATACAAGTTCTTTATCACACGTTTCATGTCGCTTTTATCGTATATATGAATTAGTTTCAAAACTCGTTAAGAATCACCCAAGAACTTCATAAAATTAGCTTTCATTATCACAAGTAGCCTACAGCTCTTTGACAGTAATACAATACCAGCTTAATAAAATAATCAACACAGTGAATTTACAAGTATCGCTAGAACACTAATCCCAAAATGAACATCATATCATCAGCTTCGATCTTGAGTTTCTTTTCACTTCTTCAGGATTTGCTGAACCTCAGTTCATAAAATGGATCTCACCATCGTTAATCTGTTTCATTCAACGAAACACTATTAAGCTTCGCTCCTAACCTCCATTGAAGCAGAGTCCTTTCTCTCTACAGCATGGATGTTGAAACCAAATATGAGTACGGATCATGTAAACAAACCTCCACTAGAGTTTTGAGCAAGCGCTGTTCTTCACGGTTGATACATATTCTTTTTTGAAAAACCGGGCAACGGAATTGAACTTGGGGGAGGCGAATCGAAGAATACAAATCCTGCAAAACACTCGGTTACGTTCTTCATCTGCTTCGAAACCATCTCCGGGTCTGGCCCCACTCGCCGTGTTGAATAAGCAGCCAGATCTTCGGTTTTTGTTGCTTCGAGCTTAGGGTTTATCTTCCTGTCGTCTTCTGCCTTCTTCAAATTCGTCAAGCAATCTTCCAAAGTCTCACCGCGTTTCAATATCTTAACCTGTCCAGCGCCGAGGTTCTTAGCCAACGTGACCGGCGGCGGCGCCGTGTCTCTCTTCTTGGGTTTACGATTTGGGGCTGTTTGTTTCCGGTTATCGGGTAGCGTGAAATAAGGGGTTTTGGAAAGAGGATTTGTAGAATTAGGATTAGATTTTAACCTGCGACGAGATTTCATTGCTGTGTGGTGATTGTGATGAAGAACAGCAACCCGACCCATATATCTCTTCACCAAAAGTTAAGAAGTAAAATAAAAATGTGATAATGGCGACCGAAAGTGATTAGAAGAGACTTGGTTGAGGGGCCAGCGAGGCAGGGGTTTATAGAGAAAGGAAGGCGGTGGGGTTGGGATATAAAGTCGGCTGAGCAATCGAGGTCGGTAGCTCGACGTGCATTGCGTGCCACCAATTTAATATTAGAAAAGATTTCTTTCGTATCCTTCAAACTTTCAAAACTTTCATTAATTATATATATACAAACTTCTAAATTACATATATATCATTTTAAAACTTAAAAACTTACGTATATATTAAATATTTTGAATATATTTAAATCATTTAAAAATCAAAAAATTATCTTCATGTTTGATTTTATCTTATCCAAAAACATCTAAAATATAGTATTACAAAACTACCCCTTCTCATTTCACTTAATCGATTAATCAAAGAACGGATCTTTCATACTTCTGCACAATCGTTGACTTAAAATAGCCTGTTTGTTCATATCAAGCTGCTCCACCAAAACTGCCATATCCATGGAAATTTGATGCAGTTCTTTCAATACCACATGTTCGTTCATATCAAAATCAAATAGTGTCTCCATCACCTGCCCTCTCCTTTGCTCTTGAATCGCCTTATGTAAAAACGTCTTGCTTTCTCCTGTAAAGATCAGCTTATTGACGATGGCTTCGTCCGTGTTTTCGCCGGTGACTGTGTAGTACTGTCCTTGTATGGTTTCCCGGTGCTCCACCGCAACATTCTGACAAAGCTCGTTAAACTAGAAGATTGAAGTTGCTTGCGAAGGTTAATCAATTGAAGTTGATCTTCAAACAACTTGTCGAGATTCGTACCATCACCATCACCGGCGCCGGCGTTCCCCACCAGTCGTCGTCACCGCCGACCCCCGCTACTAGCGTCGCCAATTGCTGTCACCAACAACCGCCGCCACAGAAACCAACCACTGCCATAAGTCCGGCCGCCATGTACAGACCATCACTGCCTCCAATCGGCGTTGCCACCGGTGACCCCCGCCGCTGGCATCACCTGCGCTGCCGTCGATTCCAAGGGTTTCCTGTGTCGTCCTTTCGGTTTTCTTATGTTTGTATGTCAACACACATGTATACGTATGTTTGTATATATACGTAATATAGGTGTGTGTAATATGTTCAAAATGGGGAGGGGCAGTTTTGTAATGTAGATTTTTTTAGATAAAGATAGATCAAATATAAAGATAAGTTTTTGATTTGTAAATGGTTTAAAAATATTTAAAATAAGTTATTGGATATATACGTGAATTTTTAGGTTTTAGAAAGATATATATGTAATTTAGAAGTTTATAAGGATATATATGTTATGGTTAGCTTAATTATTAAAATCTTTTAATACAAATAAAAAACTTAACTTCAACTTTGACCTTTACCAGTAAATAATTTTATATATGCACTTTTTAAATTTTAAAATATCGTATATGTCCATTATAGTATATAAATATCATATTTATCATTTATAACATTTTAATATATCATATTAAAACAAATTCTTAGTTTTATCATTATAAAATATTTTATACTCTTTTAAATTTCTTTTTAATTATAACCGATAAATACTTGACCATATATCTTCTTATTTATATTTAGTATTTTGCAAATCAACTCGTATATCACACGGATATTTAATCTAGTTTAATTTATTAAAACCATACACATGGTTTGCTTATTAAATATAACTTACGAGTATTTTATAATTTTATTTTCCTAATTCATTTAACTAAATTAATTCTATATCATGTGTGGTTGGTTCACACAAAATGTAAATGGGATTTCAAAGCTAGGACATGTGACAGCAAGCAACTGTGAATAGGTGGTCGACAGCGTTTGATTGGCAGTGGTGAGCAACAATTGGTCGACAATGAGGGCAATGGTAAAGATGGCAAGTGTGTGGAAATCTCAAGTCTGAAGAATTTTGAAATCCTACCCTCGCCTAAGGGATTTAGAAATGAAATTTGCAAACCAAACACCACTTAAGAGTTATTGATAAAGGTATGAACTAACCACAACCCCCTCATATTAGCGGAGTCGTGTGGCCTTCTCTTTCTACCTATCTCTCTCTTAACGTTTAATTGTCCTCCTATTTAATCATGATTGACTGTTCTTATATTCATATAATATCTCTATGTACAAAAACAACTTGGCCCAAACTTCCTACATACTATAAATCCAACCCATGAACGTATGTAGCTTAAAAAGACAATTTTATCTTTCTTCTTGATACTCATTCAAATGCATTTACTTGATTATCTGGAAATAGCCTTGTACTATCCTCACTGGTAGTCGATCCTTCATTGCTCGCCACATAAAGATCTCGGCCTTCTTTGTCACCAATTTGTTCCGCTCTTCTTCTGAGTTGACCACCACTATTTTCAGACCTTTTATGTTCAGTTATTCCTTGAAGACCTTTCGCCATGGAACTCCTAAGAGTCTGTCCTTCCAACACCAATTATCTTTGTCATTTTGACTAGGGCAAGAAGAAGAGGACGAAATCTCAACTTCCTTCGACTCGCCTACCGCCCTCCATCTAGGCTCCCTAAAATCGTTCTATTTTCACCACCACAACTCATCTCTCTCAACTCTCCCCATTCACTCGCTTTTGAATTTATTTAGGAAAAGAAAGTAAAGGGACGGGAATCCTTTCTTTCTAAATCCTCTCAATTTGGGAGGATAAGTTTAAAGGCAAAATAAGCCTAAACTCCCCCTCCAAATCCCTCCCTTTTCTTCTCTTTCATTTGTTAAATGACACTAGAGAACACAACTTTTCTTGTTTTTCTTTCAAAATATTTCCTTTCCTTCGCTAAAAAAACTCGAGAACAAGACGTAAATCTAGAAAATTTATCCTTCAATACACTACCTACATCCTAAGTATCTTCTCTAAAATATGTTCCCAGAATCCTGGCCCGTCCCCAGTCCTTTTGACAAACAAATTTTAAAACTTGACCCCTTTCCTTCCCCTCGATCGGACTCCCATTCCTATAAATTAGGCCTATCAATGGGTCAAATCATGCTAGATCCGATCCGATCTGCCCCATTTATATGATCCAATGGGTCTAAAAATTGGATCCATCACCCCAATAAGAGATTCAATATGTCGACCCATTTAATTGAATCACTACTTGGGTCGATCCATTTAATATTAAACTACAATTTAATTTTAACAACCACCCGCTATCATCAATTTATCAGTCACCACCCGCCGCTGCCATTGCCACCACCGCCACCGCCGCCTGTTACCACCCCTACCACCAGCCGTCGCCACCACCACCACCTTTTACCATCTCTAACACCATCACGGCCGCCGCCGTCACCCGTTACCACTCCCACCACCGACCGCAGCCACCTACCACCAGTCGCTGCCACAGTCACCATCGCCGCCGACAACCACCCACTGCCTCCACCGTCATCATCGCCACTACTGACCACCACTCACCATGCGCCTGATGCCGCCCGCCGCCGCTCCCCCTATTAACGATTGCAACCACTACGGTAGGGTGGGGGTAAGGTAGGGGTAGGTAGGGTCAAGGTAGTAAGGGTAGGGGTGGGGGTAGGGGTAGGGGTGGGGTGGGGGTGTAGTGGGGTAATAGGGGTTGGAAAAATATTTGATAGACTGTTATATAAATAATAATAAATGGGTCGCTCTGGGTCAAGATCTATTAGTAATTGATCTGATCCAAATCTAATTAAATAGATCTTAATGTTAATGAATCAGATTCAAATCCAATTAAATGGGTCTACGGGTCAGGTTAGATCTTTAAACTACCCGATCCGATCTGTCCTATTGACAGCCATACAGTATAAATAATGTATTTTGTTATAACTCAAAATATCTACAACAATAAAATATACTAGATTTATAATTTTATTATTCTTATAGACATTATATATATAGTAACATTCATCATTTAGTTACATAACTTCCTAATAAGACATTATATGTATGTTGTTGCAAAATCTAAAGAGTAAATCTATTTACCGAAGTGACATAGCAGTCTAGCACTTTTAAAGTGTAAATCATTGGTTGAGGTTTCAAATCTTTAACCTTACTTTTTTTTTTTGGTTTTTCCCTGCTGCTCACGGCCCAACCAAATGGCCGGCGGATTAAATTCTATTTTTAGTTTGGTTGAACTTTTTTTTTATTATTACTATACTAGTTTAATACCCTATGTATAAACACATGGATTGTTTATGTAAATTTTAAATATTTATAGTGTGAAATCTTAAACATATAATAACTCTATATATTAATATCAAATCAAGAAACATTTATGAAAATCGAAAAATGAAGAAAGAAAACCGATATACTCACAGATTTGCGCTGATAGTGTTAGTCATTATAGGAAATAAATAAGGATGATTAGTGGGAAATACCAAAAAATTCTAAGAATAATTTGAATCCATTTTGAAATATAGAATTCTAATTGGTAAAAGATATTCTAAAAATAGTTTTATGATGTCATAAGCCTATTCTTTTAATTATTATTTTATATCTTATTTATTTTTCTCTTATAGCTTTTAATGTATAAATATAAATACGTATTTGTGACCGCCTCATTTTTATTTATGTTTCGACATAAATTTTCTTGTGGTACAATATTTATTAGAACAGTATAGTATAAATATAAGGTTTTAGTTACTGAAAGTATATCGAAGTTGTCATCTTTTGCTATTGTATATATCCAACTTTAAAAGCTACCATTTAATATATTCAACTTTCTAAATTTACCATTTGATGTATGGTGACCTATAATAGCAAGTCATAAAACTCACAGCAGGTCATCTTGATTAAATTAATTAAAAAATAAATTAAATATCATTTTAATGATATGAAGATAAAGAGATCTGGGAAGATGAAGATGAAAAGTCCATTGCATAAGAAGAGAAGATGAAGATGAATAGTCCATTGCATAATCTATGAAGATGAAGATGAACAAACCATTGTATAATATGAAAAATATGATTACTTCAAACTCAAACCCATAATTTGAAAATTAAAATGAAATTGTAGAATTTTAAAAAACCCTAAATTGGAATGAAGATATGGAAATCAAGATAGAAGAAGCAAAATTTTAAAAAACCCTAAAATCGGAACATGAATCGCTGATGATGAACAGATCGAAAGTGTAATCAAACACCCTAAACCACATGAATCACCGATCAAAGAAGCAAAAAATATGGCAGGTTGAAGTTCTCGAAGCAAAAACCTAAAATTGGAATATGAATCACTAATGACGAACAGATATGGAAGCAAAAATCTAAAATCAGAACTTGAATCGCCGATAACGAACAGATCGAAAGCGTAATCAAACCCTAAACCACATGAATCACCGATCGAAAGCATAATCAAACCCTAAACCACATGAATCGCCAATGACCTATTAGTTTGAATTTCAGTTTCGATTTGATGTATCTAATTCAACTTGGGTTTAAGATGAGGATGATGTTTAATATGAAGGTATGTTCCTCGATTTGGGTTTATACGCGCTTCATATTTGAGATTTGCAATGTGGTTTAGTGTTCATATGATTTGTTTTGGATGAAGATGAAGATTAATGAACATCTTCATTTTTTCTAAATTTAATATTAAAAAAATCAAAATTCAAGAAATTACCTGAAACCTATATAGAAGGTTTCTTGATACATCAAGTGGTAGATTTGGCAAGTTTGATACATTAAATGGTAGTTTTTTTAATTCTGGTATATACAATAGCAAAAAGTGACAACTTCGATACACTTTCGGAAACTAATCCCATTTGTAAAAGCATCACATGTGAATTACGAAAAATTACGAAAATGTCACTTCACTCAAATTTTTAAAATTTAATCTGGACCATTGATGTCATTGATCCAAAGGCTAAAATTAGTCCCTTAGAACTATGAATTAATTATGAACTATATTGAATATTCTTCATACATTTTAATATTCTATTTAACGAATTAAACTTTGTTGATATTAATACATTAAACTATTCGAAATTTACGTTTAGTGTAATATTTTTTAATTTGACTTTCAATAACAAGTTAGCAGGTCACCACTCACCACTGATTTTTTTTATTATATTTTTATTACCATATTATTAATATTACTATTATTATTATTATTATTATTATTATTATTATTATTATTATTATTATTATTTTATCTTATTTTTCATCGTCATTTTCAATAACACATTCTAAAATGCTTAACTTTCAAGAACACATTCAAATTCATCTTCAAGAACACATTCAAATCCACATTCAAAAACACTAAACCTTCAAGAACACTAATTGTATAAGTTTATTAGAACACAAATCGATTCCAGATCTTTAAAGAAGAACATAGTGATGAAGATTAAAGAACAAAAAAAAAACACAGATGAAGATGAACAAGATCTGGAATACTCCTTGAACTATATTTGTGGAACATATCAGTGAAACCATCCGATTTCATAAACCAAAAACTAGAAGATTTTATATCGATTTGGTGTATGAACAAGGAACATATCAATTTATTCATTTGGTGTATGTAGCCAAAAGAATCCTAGATTTGAAACACCTAGCATATCTCGAACTCAAATTAATCGACCTCATAGATGTTGGTAGACTCATTCAATTTTCCATTTGTAACCAGGTCAATAAAATTAAATAAGCTGGAATATTCCAGTCAATGTATGTGGCTATTTCTCAGTTTCAGTTCCAAGTTTTTAGGTATAGTTTGTTGAGTCTTTGTGTTAGCCGTTGCCCATGTAATCTATTTAAGAGTCATTTTTAGTCTAATAAAAGACCAAGTTTTGATCTGCAGTATCATTTGCTTTGTGTTCGGTGTTTAGCTTTTGATTATATTTCCAACAAAAGTGGTATCAGAGCCAGGTTCCACTGGTTCGTTCCATTAAAATCTAAACACTCTTCTTCCTTGTTTCTGTGCATTGATGGCAAGCTCTCTCAATATTTCACAACCACAAATACCTGTCTTCAAAGGAGATTCATATGAGTTCTGGAGCACCAAGATGAAGACGCTGTTTAAATCTCAAGATCTCTGGGACTTTGTGGAAGGTGGTATCGAAGAGACTAGTGAAGATGAGGCTCGTCAAAAAGAAAATCAGAAGCGTGATGCAAAGGCTCTTTTTTTCATTCAACAGGCTGTGGATGAATCAATATTTTCAAGGATAGCAGCAGCTACGACATCAAACCAAGCCTGGATGATTCTTAAAACAGAATATCAAGGTTCAACTAAGGTAATTACTGTTAAACTTCAATCCCTCCGTAGAGAGTTTGAAACTTCTTGCATGAAAGGTAATGAATTAGTCCAAGATTATTTAGCTCGTGTATCAGCAATTGTGAGCCAGATGAGAGCATACGGTGAGAAAATCACAGATGAAACAATAGTTGCAAAAATTCTACGAAGTCTAGCACCTAAGTTTGACCATCTTGTTGCTGCAATCGAAGAATCAAAGGATCTTTCTGTGCTATCTTTTGATGAACTCATGGGATCTCTACAAGCTCATGAGGCTCGCATCAATAGAAGTACAATAAAAGAAGAGGAAAAGGCATTTCAGATCAAAGGAGATGTCGATTTCTCTCATCAACGTAGCAGAGGAAAAGGTAGAGGAGGCTTTCGAGGCCGTGGTAGAGGTCGTGGCAGAAATACTTCCCTGCATTGCTCATACTGCAATAAATATGGGCATAGTGACAAGTACTGCTGGTCCAAACCTGAAGAAGCTAGTTATGCCGAAGACGACGAGGAACAAGATGATTATTTATTTATGGTTGAGTCGAAGTCCGAGAAAATAAGTGATCTTTGGTATGTTGATAGCGGCTGTTCACATCACATCACCTGGGATAAATCAAAGGTTATGGATCTTGACGAGTCTGTGAGGTCACATGTTCGACTTGGTGATAACAAGCGATTGCAAATTGAAGGTCGAGGAAAGGCTGCAGTTAATCTAGGGAACAAAACAAAATATATAAAAGACGTTCATTATGCTCCAAGTTTAGCTCACAACCTGTTGAGTGTAGGACAACTTATGGAATCGGGATACTCTTTTTTTTTTATGAAGGCAAGTGTACTATCACCAACAAAGTTACTGGGCAGATTGTGGCATGTGCTCATATGACTGCCAACAGAATGTTTCCCATTGATTTCTCTACTGAACAAGAATTTGGAAGAAAGTGAGTTGTGGCATTTGAGATATGGCCATCTAAATTATAAAGGTCTCCAGCTATTAAAATCAAAGGAAATGGTAGTCAACCTGCCATCAATTGTGCCCCTAAAACAAGTGTGTGAAGGATGTGTTCTTGGCAAGCAAACAAAGAGATCTTTTCCGGTCGGCAAATCAAAACGAGCAGAAGACGTCTTGGAGCTAGTGCATGCTGATTTGTGCGGTCCAATGAGGACCGAATCTCTTGCTGGAAGTAGGTATTTTCTTTTGTTTACAGATGATTATAGTAGAATTAGTTGGGTTTACTTTCTACAGGTCAAGTCTGAAGCATTAGTTTTTTTCAAGAAATTTAAAGCATTGGTAGAAAAACAAAGCGGAAAGAATCTGAAAGTTCTTAGAACTGATCGTGGCGGCGAGTTTGTGTCTAACGAATTTGCTACATATTGTGAAGAGGAAGGAGTCAAGAGGGAACTAACAGCCCCGTATACTCCCGAGCAAAATGGAGTTGCGGAACGAAAGAACCGCACGGTGGTCGAAATGGCTCGCTCGATGTTGAAATCAAAAGATTTGCCAGATAGTTTTTGGGCTGAAGGAGTTGCAGTGGCGGTGTACCTTCTTAATATCTCTCCTACAAAGTTAGTATGGAATCAAACTCCATATGAAGCATGGTACGGTAATAAACCATCAGTGAGTCACTTAAGGATTTTTGGTTGTTTAAGTTATGCTTTACACACAACCCACAAGCACAAGTTAGCAAAAAAATCACAGAAGTACATCTTCATTGGATATTTCACAATCAAAAGCATACCGACTTTATGACCCAACAAATGAAGCAATTGTAATAAGCAGGGATGTAGTGTTTGATGAGCAAGCTTGTTGGGACTGGAAAAATAAAAAACAAGTCTCGAACAATCAGATTTTTGAGGACGAAGAAACTGCAACAAAGAATGCAGACGAATTCTCTTCAGGAAAATCATCATCTACAACGAGTTTGGAGACTTCAACTGAAGAGTCACTTCCCACGGAATCAAATTCAGTTCAGCTGTGTAGAAGTGAGAGGGGTAAAATTCCTCGACGCCGGTTCGATATTGAAGGTGAGGCTTATAATGAAGGAGAGGAGTTTTCGTTATTGGCTTTTTTTGCTGAAGATCCGATCTCACTTGAGCAAGCACTGAAGTATAAGGAATGGAGGAGTGCAATGAAAGATGAGCTTGAAGCTATACAAAGAAATCAAACTTGGGAACAAGCAGATCTTCCAGAAGGTAAAAGCACTATTGGTTTGAAATGGATCTTCAAAACTAAATATCTTGCTGATGGTAGCATCCAAAAATACAAAGCTAGACGGGTAGTAAGGGGATTTACACAACAGCAAGGAGTAGATTATGAAGAAACATTCGCACATGTGGCTCGATTCGAAACAGTGAGAATGATCTTAGCATTGGCAGCTCAAAAGGAATGGAAGATTTTCCAGTTCGATGTCAAATCTGCCTTTCTAAACGGACACCTAAAAGAGGAAGTGTATGTTACAAAACCTCCTGGTTTTGAACATACATATGATTCAAATAAAGTGCTTTGACTAAGGAAGGCTCTTTACGGGTTAAAACAAGCTCCTTGAGCCTGGTATAGTAAAATTGACGATTACTTTCGTAAGCAAGGATTTGAAAGAAGCATGCACGAGCCAACGCTTTATGCCAAAAGGCAAGGTAATTCTGATTTCATCATAGTTAGTTTGTACGTTGATGATATGATTTACACAGGCTCTTCATTGCATCTTGTATCTGGATTTAAGAAGAATATGATGGATATGTTTGATATGACGGATTTGGGAGAGTTAAATTATTTTTTGGGTTTGGAGGTTGTGCAAACAACTTCTGGGATGTTTATGTCTCAGACAAAATATGTTAAAGATACGATGAAGAAATTCAACATGACCGGATGTAAGTCGGTTCCAACTCCAATGAATATTGATGAAAAACTTCGAGTAGAAGATGATATAGGAGCTGGAGATGGGAGTTTATTCAGAAGTTTAATTGGACGATTAATTTATCTAACTCATTCTCGTCCAGATATTAGTTTTGCAGTTGGAGTTTTGTCTCGCTTTATGCACAATCCGTCCGAGCATCATTTTGGAGCAGCCAAGCGGGTACTGCGTTACTTAGCCGGCACAAAAGATTTGGGTATATGGTATCGGAAAATAGATGTTTTTAGTCTCAAAGGATTCACAGATAGTGACTGGTGCAGTGGATGATAGGAAAAGTACTTCCGGGCATTGCTTTATTCTTGGCACAGCTGCTGTATCTTGGAGTTCAAAGAAGCAAGTTACTGTTGCTCTTTCATCCACGGAGGCGGAATATGTAGCAGTAGCAGCATCAGCATGTCAGGCTGTGTGGTTAAGGAGAATCTTGTGCGACTTAGGAGAAGAACAGGTAGCACATACTGAGATTTATTGTGATAACAAGTCGGCGGTAATGCTTGCTAAAAATCCAGTGTATCACAATCGAACGAAGCATATCGAAATTAAGCATCATTACATTCGTGAGTTGCTGCAAAAGGAGAGGTGAAGTTAGAGAGCTGTAAGACAGAAGAGCAGATTGCAGATTAATGACCAAGAGTTTGTGCAAGAAAACACATGAAGCATTGTGTGTGGAGCTAGGAGTCTGCAAATTTGAATGAAGGGGGAGTGTTTGTAGACTCATTCAATTTTCCATTTGTAACCAGGTCAATAAAATTAAATAAGCTGGAATATTCCAGTCAATGTATGCGGCTATTTCTCAGTTTCAGTTCCAAGTTTTTAGGTATAGTTTGTTGAGTCTTTGTCTTAGCCGTTGCCCATGTAATCTATTTAAGAGTCATTTTCAGTCTAATAAAAGACCAAGTTTTGATCTGCAGTATCATTTGCTTTGTGTTCAGTGTTTAGCTTTTGATTATATTTCCAGCAATAGATTTGAACCCAAATAAATCGTAGATTTGAAACATATTTGGGTTGCAGATTTGAAATCGACCATTACCTAATTGATTTCATCAAACCCTAAAATGAAGAAGATGAAGCAAGAAAACCGTCAACAGTAGTGGTGGTTAAAGACGAAGGCGGCGACAGTGGTAGTGGTAGCGGCGGAATCTCCGGCGAGACTCCGGCATCGGCGGCGGCGGCTTGTGGGATAGAGGAGGTGTGGTGTGTGGGGTTTATATGGGGAAGAGATATTAGGGTTTTAACGGGGAGCAACTTTATGGGGAAGGGTGTTGGGTTTTTTAGAATTTTTTTCTTAAATACTCTTTTAATTATGAGAAAAGTAGATGTATAAAACTAGGTGAAAAAAAGCAATACCATTTTATAAATGACCAAATGATAAAAGTAGATGAAAAAAGTAGGTGTATAAATGACCAAATCATTATGTCGTTTAATATAAAACTAGGATATGGTATTTTAGAGTAGGGTGTATAAAGCAACACCCTTTAAAAAATGTTTTGACTGGAATAAACATAAATAAACTTGGATAGATACTTGTATAACCTAAAAAACAGTTCTATAAATGAGTGACATTAATTTGAAAAATGTTAGACTTATTTAGTGACATTCACATGATTTTTTTTTACTTTATCTTATAAAAAACTAAATTAATCAATTTCAAAATATGAACAGAAAACCAAGTGAGATTTTAGATAAATAAATAAAATTGAAGCTAAATTTTTTTAAACAGATAAATACATACTTTTTAAACCTAAATCAAATTCTATATTATTTTATTTATTACGTACGAAACTTAAATCCATAATCTTGTAGGACACCAAAACAGTATCAGATACCGTTAGAATATAAATATTTAGGTGCAGAGTATATATAAGAAGGATCTAAACCACTATGATTGTATTCAACCAAATTAAAACCATCCACTTTTCGATTCATCCATACATGACTCCATGCATGCCTTGTAGTTAATAAAATCGGCATCAAAGTAGCAACCACGTACCAACCACACACACACACACACACACACACACATATATATAGAGAGAGAGAGGATTGAGTTCAACAGAGATGTGAGTTAAGGAGAGAGGGGAGAGATCGATGTATACTCATGCTGACACCTGGCATTAATGGTTAAGGGGTAGTTTAGGTAATATGTAAACTTTTTCTCACTCCCCCCAATTATTCGCCCCTCCTTTGGTTTTAAAAACTAGAATCAGGTTGTTATGTGTGGCATAAATCCTCATCAATTAGTCCCACTGCCCCGTATGTGAATTCACCCATTAGTTCCATAACCCGGCGACCTTCCATGTAGAACAAACTACCATCGTCTACCCCGCCGCCCTCCTCCGGAAACACCCCCACCCATGGTTAGCAACGAAGAGGACACAAACCACCGTTGTGTTGTGAAGATGAAGCTACTCCTGTCCTTCTGTGAAGCGGTTGCCGCTGGAGTACACCATCGCAGCCGCTGCAATCCACCAGCACCACCGTGCCTTCGATCGGGTCATAGATATGTATTTAGGTTACAGATCCTTTTTTCTCCATTTTCGAGATTTGATAATAGATCTGTATTTAGGGCACACACTGGATTTTTGATCGATGCATTTTTTCTTCATAGAATGTGATTCACCTTCCATCATTGATTCCCAGTATGTATTCCTCAAAATAATCTTATGTGTGATTCATATGGATAGATGTGCATCAGATTTGAAGTTGTAAATTCCCTGGTTTGTACTAGTTATGTACAAATGTACAATTTTGTGCATCAAGTCTTTAAATTGTTAAAATCACTGTGCATCAATGTTTATGTATTCTTTTTCGTCTTCAATTGCCTTAATCTCCATTATTATTTAATTTTTTGATTCAATTTTTATTGTTTTGTTTACCTACTGATTAATTGTGCATCAATCTGGTAAAACCTTCGGATCAATGGTTTTAGGCTTTTTTAAGTTCTTGCTATGTTTTTGTGTGTTAATTTAGGCTTTGTTTGTATTTTTGTTTAAATGTGCATCAGATTGTAAAACATTGTGTGCATCAGGTGAGATTTGCGCGTTGTAACTATCGTCTATCAATTAAGTTAGCTATTATAATTTGTTTGTAATACATGAGTCAGGTTTGCAATATATGTGTGTGCATCAATTCCATATGTGCTAGGAATTAGATTTCAATATGCATCTGTTTGCCAAAAAATAAAATGTGAATTTAGTGGTCAAACGTGAATTAGGAGTGATTTTAGGACTTAAATAAATGATAAAAAGTTTAATATACCCCTAACTACCATTTCTGAATTAATTAATTATTAAAAACATATAATTTTTCTAACTACCAGATTTGATGCATCCAACGGTTAGGATTCACCTCTCTCCCATCTCTCCTTAATTCACCTCTTAGAAAAGCATAACTCTATATATATATATTTAACATTATCTCTCCTCCTTAATTTTAAGAGTTCTTAAAATTCAATCCAAACAAAATTTGGATCTTTCATTCTATTTAAATTAATCCCATTGACTAAATTTTTAACCATTTTACTCTCTTTCCTAATTTACTTTAACTTTTTATTCATTTAAGATATACTCTTCCACACTAATACACTCTCTCACACAAATACAATTATCCACCCATATCAACATAATTTTCAAAATCTTATTAACTTTTCTTTTCTTATTTCATAAATATAAATCTTTTTTTCTTATTTTAATATCTTTTAGAATTTATTTTTAAAATTAATAAAATAGTTGATGCAAATAAAAGAAAATTTGAAAAAATAGACATGTTGCTGTAGTTTGTAGAAAACTTTTTTGTGACATTGAATCACACGAATAACTATTATTACATTATTGAAAACGACATTTTGTAAAACAGAAACTATTTGCCGCCGCAGCATTGTGCGGGTACGATGCTAATATATATATATATACACACACACACATACACACACACATATTAGGTCTTTTGCTTAAACTCTTAAATATAGGTATTTTGAAATTACTAAATTGCCTATCATATAAACTAAATGAAAACTATTAAATGAAGTAACCATTGAATAGAGTTAAAATGATTCTTATATTTGATTTTAGTAACTAAACCTTCCATATTAAAAAAATCAACTAATACAATTAACTTAATTATTAAAAAAGTAATTTTGTTACCAAACCTTTCATTTTAAAAATATTCTATCAAATAATAAATATTTTAACTTAATTATAGGAAATCTGTATAAGTAAAACTCATAAACTTGAATAATCTATAATCATAATTTATAAACATTTTTAAATAGCTCATATAATCAAATCAAATCAAATAATTATCCACTATTTTACTCTATTTTCTTAATCTCTTACTTTTAAATAGTTTTAAATTTCTAATTTACACCATAAATTCTCATGCAAGTTACCTTATTTTATAAGTAGGGACCTTTTTTATTATTTTATTGTTTTCAAAATTTCTTTTATAATAAAAGAGTTTACGGATAACGGAAAAATAAAGAAAATGAAAAAAAGATAAAGAAAATGGACATGTTACTAAATTATTCGTTGTTAGTGTATTACTTGAATACCATACACCTATGTCTTGAAAACTGACATATTATCGAGTAGAAATTATTCGTTACCGTCGCATTGCGCATGTAAAATACTTGTATATATATATATATATATACACACACACAAAGAGAGAGAGAGAGAGAGAGACTTAATTCGATCATACCATGGGCGGTTCGAACACTTCCAAGTTTCCGTTAGTCATATCTAAAGACACCAAGCTGCACATTGGGAA
>JAUEJL010053840.1:0-20189 GCA_032274825.1 Drosophyllum lusitanicum
GATACGGCCACTAACCCGCTAATGTAACTGTATGTACCCTATGGTCACTCGATCTTTCGTCACACATACACTGAAAATGAAACTGTGACTATATGCATATCGTCACACTTTTTTGGTGTAACGAAATCACATCTTTGTTCTAGGGCACCCTTCTCGGTTTCATTTTATCTATGCACACCAATCAGTATCCCGTGATAACTGATTCTGCTCACCTATTTGACCTAGTAAACCCTCACTAAGTTTTAATGATAATGGTGAACTCCCGGGGCAGGTCCTTCCGGCTCTGGATTGACCATAGGAGTAAGTAATTTTCTACAGTCCCTCACTCATGGTGCAAAACGATCATCAAAATACAATGAATCAATCATAGTTGTAAGATTGATTATCACAAATTGGCACAAGATGAATACTTTCCAGAAGAAATGAAACGAATAAAGGAAGGATTTTAGAATTATATGAGATGAAATTCAGGAAATGAAAGATGGTAATTTGAAAGATCAACAAAGAAACAAGCAAGGTATCAAAATGAAGCAAAGATTGAATACCTTCTTGAACAAGTAATAAAATTAAAAAAATAAAATCTTTTTGTATTTTGAACATTTGTATTGTTTTTGAATTTTGATTGTTCAATGTTTTTGGATTTTTGATTTTGCAATGTTTTTTGATTTTTTGATTTTTCAATGTTTTTGGATTTTCTAATATGAAACCAGAACAAAAGAAATATTTTTGTGAAAATTTTCTAGAATTACTCCCCCTACAAGCATGCATAAAAGCAATTTTATTGAGAAAAATTGCATACTTGCGGGTTCTGAATACTTGTGCTCCCCCTGCAAATAACAATCATCAACACATAAGTTATATCAAAAAATGATAAACTACATAATAGGTTTCTCAGATCATCAAGCTCGGGCTGATGCTGAACACAATGATGTGTGTGATGAACGGTAGGAACACTCTTTAGTCTCTAAGCCATGAGATTTGAATTTCTTCGCGTATTGAACACACAGTTGTTTTGACTTCACAATATACTTCAGAGTGTAACTGTGGTGTTTCAGAATGTCTCTATGGCTGATCTACAAAACAGATTATGCAGATTTTGGTACCCAATTGAATTTGGGTTCTGGTGGATTAGGAGAGTTAACTACAAATTTATTTTTAGGCATCCATTTGTAGTTACTATTCAATTTCTCTTTTGAAATTTCTGATTTACCAAAAATATGTTCACTCTTTGAGGAGAGGTACAAATTTTCTTCTTAGATAACCTTATGAGATGTTTAATAGAATACACCTTAAATTGATATTTCACATCAGGCTTATCTAAAGCATTCCAACAAGAATCAATAAAAGTAGAAGATTTATACTTCTCACGAACATGCATGCTTGAGTGACAAAAATTATCATAAGGAGGGTAATTAGATCGAGAATTAGCATAATCATGAACACCAAACTTAGCCCTACCACCAGAATCACGACTAGTTTTCAAGCTAGGTGAAACAAAATTATCACAAATAATGGGTTTATGGCTAGAGTTACAAAATTGTTTGTTCTCTTGGAAAAGCTTCTTTCCAGCTTCAAATAAACTCTTCCTTTTCTCAAACCACAATACTCTCTTGACTTGTCGTTTACTAAACAACTTATCTGTCTTCGCTTCTAAGCTAGAGTTAGCAGACATCGAGGAGTGAACATGTCTTTTTGAATGCATGCACTCACCTGGGAAAACTTTATCAAGAACGTACTCAATCCTTTCTATTTTAAGAGGCTGCATTTGGGATTTAGGAACCAAAAGAGTTTCTTTTTGTTTGAAAAAGATTTTAGGATGAGTACCAGGTGGTGCATTTATTTTCTCTTTGTTGAAAATTGGGTTCTTTTGAGAAAATTGAGCGTCAACAACATTAAACCCTTCATCGGAATTCTTTTCATCAGTTGCAGATGTAGAATTTAGTTGTAATCTTAGAGAATCGATTTTATTAAAAAGTATTTCTTTTTCAGCATCAAAATCTGTTGTTTGAGTTTTCAAGTTTTGTTCTAGTTCAAAAAAATTTCATTTTCAAAAGCGAACTTGGAATATAAAGACGCGAAAACCCAGGTTTTTAAGAGAGATTTTCTGACTTCTGATTTAATTCCTCCGAAGAGTAACTAGTCAAAAAGTTAGTTGACAAGGGTATTTCTCTTGAATTGTAAGTCTCGTTCAATTCATTGTAATTAAAGGGTGCTTACATTTTTCAAGATTTTCTCTTTTTACCTTTTCCATTTCAAGGTCATTAGCAACCCTGTAAATTTCATAAGTTGAACATAACCTTTTCCCATTAATATAAAATCATATAACTGAGAAGCAGTTATTTTTTCAAAAATGTGAGGATTTTCAAAACCAAGACCTTCATAGGTATACGGATTATAAAAACGTGTGTCTTTTGGTTTGTTCAAATGAATGGTTTGGTCTGTTTGACCCCTTTTGACAAGTTTATCCCCAAGATCTTTGATTTTCGAGTACAACTCGTTTCTTTCATTAAAAATGGAGTTGACTTTAATAACATTTTCACGGCTCTCTATCTCTGCAGCTCTAAGCTTTTCTTTCAGATCATTTATTTGAACTTCTTTCTTAGCTAAACTTTGTCCTAAGTCATTAACATTGTTACGTGCTTCTGACAATAGACAGTTTGCTAGTGCTTCAGCTTTCAAGCATTCTTTACTGACCTCGGTGTTATTTCTTATTTGTTCTTCTAAGGCACCAATGGTTTTCTTTTCATTCGTAAGATTAGCTATTTGCTCTTGAAAAGAATCAATCATAGCTTGAATATCAAAAGGAATGGTGCTTACCTCAGAAGTAGACTCTGAATGGCATGAGTTGGTGTCACCATCATTGAGATGTTGTGCTTCACTAGACAAGATAATATGTCTGATCTTTTTGATACTCGAGAATGGATCTTTGAATGGAATGATAAAAAGTGATTTTCAACAAGAATTGATTTCAAACTTGGCTATTAAGGACCTCAATAATGATGTTTTTAATCAGAAAACTCTTAAAAGAAAAAAAATCCAGCCAAGTATATAATGTCGTGAGTCGGGGTTCGGTCTCAAAATTTATGATTCAGAGATTAACAAGTGTTTTGCGATTCAGTCTTTAACAAGTGATTTGTGATTCGGTCTCAAACGCTGATTTGCGATTCCAGTTCCAAAGTTGATTTGCGATTCCAACTTTAACTCATGATTTGTGATTGCAGCTTTAACACGTGATTTGTGATTGCAGATTTAATACATGATTTGTGATTGCATCTTTAACACACAATTTGCGATTGAAATTTAACAAGTGTTTTGTGATTCAGATTTAAAACACAATTTTCAATTCAGATTTAAAACACAATTCGCAATTGCAGCTCTAGTACATGATTGGCTATTTGCAGATTTAACAAACAATTCACGATTGCAGATTTATCAAACAATTCGCGATTGTAGATTTAACAAACGATTCGCGATTGCACTTTAACACACGATCGGCGATTGCACCTTTAACACTTGATTGGCGATTTGTAGATTTAACAAATGATTTGCGATTGCAGATTTATCAAACAATTCGCGATTGTACATTTAACAAATGATTTGCGATTTGCAGTTTATCAAACGATTCGCGATTGCACTTTAACACACGATTGGCGATTGCATCTTTAACATTTGATTGGCGATTTGCAGATTTAACAAATGATTCGCGATTGCAGATTTATCAAACGATTCGCGGTTGTAGATTTAACAAACGATTAGCGATTTGCAGTTTATCAAACGATTTGCGATTGTAGTTAATATACCCTGTTTTGCAATCCTGATGAACTTTGGCGATTACAATACCCAGACAACCAAAAAATCAGATCTTAAATCCCATTTTAAGCTTCGAAATTCACACTTTTTGAACCCGTAACTTCCACAAATAGTCTAATATCAATATCCAACCTTTTAATCAAACAAATATCACATAATCATGAAGAAAAATGCTGAAAACAGTCCCTTAAAAAAACTAGATCTGGAACAAAAAAATACAAAATAAACACTGATTTTGGAGATTTTACACTGCTGTTTGATGTACTTATACTCGGAAACAGTAATCCCTCATCACAAAATCATAATTTCAGATTAAACATAGGAGTTTCAGTGATGAATCAAGCAAAAAAAATCGATTTTTTTTCCTATGAATTTGAACAAGAACAGATTCGATATTAACCCAAAAAAAAAAACACAGATCAATCTTAGATGTTACCTTAGATCCACTACTGTGCTCTGATACCAATTGTAGGTACCATATCATCAAGTATCAAGCATAAATGGAAGCAATCTAACAATAATATATTCGTGGATGTATGTATGCGTATGAAATCAACAGAGAAAACCAAGAACTCAGTTAAGAGAAATGTGACTGCCTCATTTGATTTAGGTCACAGAACTTAGATTATATACCCATTGGGTATTTACACAAAATACCCCTACACTATGACGAATGTCATATGTAATAACAACCTTACCTAAAATGTATTGAACACAATTCTAAGATCTAACAGAGGGTGTCATAAATACACGTGCGCGAGTCTTGGGTGGTGGTACTTGTATTAACTCGGGAATCAGGATTCTACTATCATGGCGAACCAAAATTCAACAAGGAAGCTAGATTATTGGACGAAAATTTGGTCCTTCAGTCTTATGAATGGACAGAAAAGTGATGGTTTTTAAGCCGGTTCTTCAAAAGTGGAAGTCAGCACTTCGTGCTGCACTGGTTGAAGCCAGTGTAAAACCCGACAATGGTCTTACTTATGATCATATCATTGGGACTAAAGTGTGTGGTACAATTTTTGTTAGAAATGGTACCAGACATACTGCTGCAGATTTGCTACAGTATGTAGATCCTAAAGGGCAGTGTGTTTTTCTACATGCAACTGTTCAAAAAATCTTATTTAAGACCAAAGGTAGGTACCCATTATGCAAGTATCAAGATGCTTCCTATTGAAGTCTACATTATTAGTCATGTTGTGAGTAATTATCTCTAATTGGGGAACTTCAATTAAAGGGCTCACTCACAACATGACTAGCTACTCATGTTGGCTATCAAACAACATTCTATATATTGATTTTCTGTGGCTAACTTGTAATTCTTGTACAGGAAGATCAAGGCCATTGGTCAATGGAGTAGTGTTTAAAGATTCACTAGGGAATAAGTACAGTGCATATCTAAAAGATGGAGAAAAGGATGAAATCATACTATCTGCTGGCGCACTTGGAAGCCCACAACTTTTGATGTTGAGTGGCATATGCCCAAAAGAACAACTCCATGCCCATAACTCCATAAGATCAAAATTGTGCTTCAGCAGCCTTCTATTGGAAAAGGCATGGCCGATAACCCGCAGAATTCAATCTTTGTTCCCTCTCCCATTACAGTCGAGCCATCCACAGTTCAACTTGTTGGTATTACTCGATTTGGTAGCTACATGGAGGATGTTAGTGGTTTTAATGTTGTATTCGCGAACCTTTCAAGCTATCAGGGATTTTCCCCTGAGGTAAGCATAAGATATATGTGTATCAAATTCAAACTTCAATTACTAAATTTGATAACAAAATAACTCGATAAATTGATGATCACCTTATTTGCTTGCAGATGGGAGGGTTTATATTTGAGAAAGTCAATGGTCCTCTATCTAAGGGTGAACTAAAGATTTGAAAATAGTAATCCAGCTGACAATCCTTTAATAACATTCAACTACTTCAAAGAGCCAAAAGATTTGAAGAAATGTATTAATGGGATCAGAACCATTCTAAAAGCAATTGAATCAAAAGCATTCTCCAACTACAAGTATGCAAATATGACGATTAAAGATATCCTTGATCTAAATTGGAAGTTACAAGCAAACATGCGTTTACATGCTAGTACAAGTTCATCGTCATTGGAAAAATATTGCAAGGACACTGTAAGGACTGTTTGGCATTATCATGGTGTGGACGCCCTACGAGTTATTGATGGATCAACATTACTTAACTCACCAGGAACTAACCCTCAAGCAAGTCTTTTGATGCTTGGAAGGTAATAAAAACATCTTAACATTTATATTATGAGTTTTGAAGTTCAATAATCAGACAGCTGGTAAATCACAGTGATTTGTTTTAAAATTGATGCAGGTACATGGGAGTTACAATACTACACCAAAGGCTTGCAAGTGATAAAACACAATGACAATTGACCACAATGGCAATTTAACATTTGCCAAGATATATAGATTTCCACTACACTATGTCAAAGTTTGTACTCTGATTTATTAAGTAAGTAGGAAATAATTAATTAACATGTGTGCCTCTTGGTTATATATATAGATCATGTATTTAAGTTGGAGATCAAATAAATGTTAATCTTAATATTGAAGAATAATATATATTCTGTTGAAAATCCTCTAATTAAAGATCCTTCTTTTGTTATAATTATCGTTTTGATCCTTACTAAATAATAATAGTATTATACTTTTTTGTCATAAAATTTTTGTTTTTTTATCTTCTTTAATTTAACTTCGTGCGAAGATAAATTTCTTTTCCCTTGGATCCAACCACCATGAAGACGTAGGCTCGCTTCATTTCGCTAGTTTATCATGCGATATCTAATATACGGATACTCCTTAACATGTGTTATCACCACGCCAAATTCTTATCGTATCTTGGAAAAACTGTGTGGATTGGTTATTTTTTGATCTTCTACGCCATTGCTTTTCGTGTTTCTGTTGTAGAATTTGGTCAATTCTTTGTATGGCGATATCTATCGTTGTTGTAGTCGATTTGGTGTTGTTGGTGTGCCTTGATTGTTGAGTTGTTGCGTCTAATTAATCTGCCTAATTAACTTCATTGTCGTTGCTGATGGCGCACTCCATTGGTGCTGAAGTTGGTTAGCTCTGATGGCGCACTCCGCTGCGCTGAAGAACATATATACAGACCGCTAGCTTTATACTCCATTCTAACTAAGACATACGTACACGCTTTGTAGCTATAGTGTTGTTAGGATCACAACCAGGGAACCAACCAACGATATTGTCCGCTTTGGGTTGCCCCTCACGGCTTTAAAACGCGTCATTTGGTAGGAGTAAGATCTTCCCTCCTTATAAGGAGGAACAATCCCCCTGCCTCACCGATGTGGAATGCTCCTGCATTGCTACAGGAGCAGTGAATTTAAGAGTCGCGGATTTGACCGGCTCGAGGAAACGATGAGCCCTATAAACTCAACAAATGTAAAACCCTAAGTAATCTCGATCAAGCTAATTTTATCATTAATTAATTAAGCCAAGTTAAATCACAATTAATTTGCAAGCAACCACCCAACTTCTCTATGTACGGCTCTACTTTAGCCACCAGTCTTTACAGCTTTTAATTGCATATTTGCATGCATAGCCATTGATGTCGAAATTCCTTGACTTATGTACTACTAAAATCATGCATATATATATACTAAACCATATATATTGCAAGCTAAAAAAAGGAACTCAATGTATACATTTAACAAAATCGCAGCGTACATAGAGTACGTACGTACGTGGAAAAAATATACAATGAGTAATAATTATTTCCAGTAAAAAAATCATAAAAATACATGGTTGTTATTAATTAATTGCTACAACTTGTTCGTACGCAATTGTAATAACAAAATAATTACGACGTGTATGTTTGTCATTAGTTATATATATAATACGTTAATTTGCATTTTTCTAGATTTTTTTTTTTGGTAGTACGTTGACTGAGCCAATCTTAATTCTGCGCGCTAAAACGTACACATGAAGTAATAAACTATATATATAATACGCATACATTGCTTCAATTCATTTGAGTCTCTAAACGTAACTAAATGGCATCCTACCTTTTTAAAAATATCGGTTTAGGTAATTTGTTTTGGAGTTTTGACTCTAGCTAGCCGGAAATCTAACCGTTGTATCACTACAAAAACCTTAATGACTTGACCGGAATTTCTTTCCAGTGGTGATGTGGAATCGGATCGCCTCCTATTGGTCATCGTTGAGGTGTACTATGTGTTGATGTTAACGCCACCAATCAAACTTTTCACTATCACCAACATAAAGGAATTTTTGTCATGTTGGAAATAATTGTCAAAAGAAGTTAATAATTTTTAGTATTATTATTGCTTTTAGTTAGTAAAGTATGTGTGTAGTTGGATGGGGCAGTACCACCGTGGGGTAACCACCACCGGCAACCACCACCGGCAAACGGCGGAGTAACCGCCGGCAACCGCCGCCATCACAGTCTATAAATAGGGCATTTGTACTCAGTTTTATATGTAATCGAAAATATGAAGTTTTAATCGAAATTTTGAAGTTTCCGTTTATAAAAGCAAGATTTGCAAGTTTAGAGTTTAGATTTATATGTGTTTTTCAAGTTTTGATCCTATCATTTGGTATCAGAGCCGAGGTTAACACCACGGTTCTCACCATTTACCGAGAGGCAACCGGAATTTTCGCCGGAAAATCGAAAGAAAAGAACACCATTAGAGGGGTTCGTTTTTCATCACAAGAGGATACCTGCATCGGCCGTTCAACAAGGAACTACCACCGCGGCACCCATCGGAAGTATAGGGGACTTACCTCACCGGAGAAGACGACCGGAGAAGAAGATAAAAAATCGGAGGCAGACGCGTACTACCATTCCGAACCATAGCATTCAATCGCAAAATCCGGCAAGGAACAACCACATGGAAATCGCCGGAGAAGAAGACAGCGTTTTCTCTCGGTGGAACAAAAAGATGTGGCGCAAAGGAAAGCAGGGAACGACGCAACGAAAGAAAAGGGGGGCGGCTCTTTGAGTCCAAAAAAATAAAACCCTAATCTCTTTTCTAAAAACAAAACAGGGCCGGTTGTTTTTAAAAGAAAAGTTGTTTTATTAGATTAAGTTTTAAAAAGAATTTTAGATTAAAAGTTTTTTTAGTTTTAAGTTAAAGTTTTTTAATAAGAAAAGAAAATTTTCTTGTTACTTATTCTTATAAATTAATTAGGGCAAATTGCATAAAAATACAATAAACTATACCAATATTGCTATTGTATGTAACTAACTTTATTTTATACCTAAAAATACACACAACTTACAAATTTAGTTCATTGTATGCAAGTCACCTATGACAATAAGTAACTTACCTATAACATGACAAAAAATAAAAAAACTTTGGTATCTAAAAATACAAAAAAACTTTCAAATTTTGTTTATTGTATACGATCGATAACCGATAACTTGGAAATCAGGTTACCAATTGTATACAATGAACAAATTTTGTAAGTTGTATGTATTTTTCGGTGCAAAATAAAGTTGATTGCATACAATGACAATATTGGCAAAGTTTTTTGTATTTTCGCGTTTTTTGCCCAATTAATTAAAGGTTTAAGTTTTAGTAAGTTTTATGAATTAATAAATTAAGAGTTTTTCTAAGTTTCTTTAAAATTTAAGTTTTAAAAGTTTTAAGGTTTTCAAGATTAATAAGGTTTTAAGTTTTTAAGTTTTTAAGTTTTAAAGTTTTTTAAAAGTTTAAACCAATATACCAAATATGTTTAAGTTATTAAAGGTATTGTTAAAAGGTTTGTAAAGTTTTCAAAATATCAAGTTTTAAGGTTTGTTAAGTTTTAAAGATTGTTAAGTTTTTTAAAGATTTATAAGGTTTTTAAGTTTTAAAGTTTTTCAGATTTATAAGTTTTTTTAATAAAAAGAAGTTTTAAGTTTTATACAGATTTAAAGTTTTTCAAGTGCTTAAAGTTTTTAAGATTGTAAGTTTTTTTTAAAAAAAAGGTATTCAAAGTTTTAAAAGGTGTTTAAAGTTTTTGTCAAAGTTTTTTAAACGATTATAGTTTTTAAAGTTTAAAGAATTAAGTTTTTTTGAAAAAAGGGTTATCAAAAGGCTTAGAAAAAGGTTCTTAAATTATGGAAGACAATCCGGAAGATAGTTCAAGAAATCAGACAAATGATATTGGAACCACACCTTATTTTCAATGCTCATTGTTATAATCAACAAATTATGTCATATTGTCCATCAGAATACTCTTCATACTGCAAGCAAATGATCTTTGAGAAATAATTGAACCTACTACTCAAACTCAAGTGGATGACAAAAGAGATAAAACTGCAATTGCCTATCTCTTCTCAACAATGTCTGAAGATCTAACTTTACAAGTGGCAAATTGCAAAAGTACAAAAAAAGTTTGGGAGACTTTGAAGATCAGAAATATCGGAGTGGATCGAGTACAAAAAGCAAGATTACAAACTCTCATATCAGATTTTGAGGCTCTGGAAATGAATGAAGAAGAAGCTATTGATTCATTCACCTCGAAGATGACAAATGTTATTTCCAAAATAACTATCCTTGGAATAACAATTGATGAACCAACGCTTGTACGAAAATTACTGGATTCTATGCCAGAAAGATTTCTTTAAATAGTTGCAGCCATTGAACAATACTCAGATTTACACACTATGGCCTTTGACGAAGCAATCGGAAGATTAAAGGCGTTTGAAGAAAGACTCAAGTACCAGAATAGAAGATCTGTGAATAATCACGAAGGTTTACTGTTTACACAACAAGAAAAGAGAAGTATGTTCCACCACATATCCGAAACTATGGGAATGTTAAGCAACATGAAAGAGAAGAAAATCCCTCGCAAGTCTATAAAGAAGCAAAGAAGCACTGTAGAAGGCAAAATAAAGTGTTATAACTGCAAAAAATATGGACACTATGCCTCGCATTGCTGTGAAAGATCTCAAAACTACCACAGAAAAGAACGGTCAAATTTAATGCAAGAAGATTTGGAACCTATATTACTTATGACAACAGTTGAAGATTTCAATACTTAAAGATTGAAGACTTTTGACAATTAAGGGGGAGACTATTGGAAATAATTGTCAAAAGGAGTTAATAGTTTTTAGTATTATTATTGTTTTAAGTTAGTAAAGTCTGTGTGTAGTTGGATGGGGCAGTACCACCGTAGGGTAACCACCACCGTGGGGTAACCACCACCGACAACCGCCACCGTCCGCCACCGTCAAATGGCGGAGTAACCTCCGGAAACCGCCACCATCACAGTCTATAAATAGGGCATTTGTACTCAGTTTTATATTTGTAATCGAAAATATGAAGTTTTAATCGAGATTTTGAAGTTTCAGTTTATAAAAGCAAGATTTGCAAGTATAGAGTTTAGATTTATATGTGTTTTTCAAGTTTTGATCCTATCATGTCAAGTTACCGAGGTTTGATTACGATCCAAAGGTGAAAACTCTGGCTAAAGACAAAACTCTTATCGAAAAATTCAAGAAATTGCTTACTTTTAACCCTAAACCATAAACGATAAAGTGGGTTACATATTTGGGTAATAAAAATGTAAATTACCCACATTAACACTCTTTGAAAAATTAAGATGCTATTCAGCAGTATTAACAGTTTAAATTTTCTAGCTTAATTAATTAAAATTATACTGAGTTCCAGTTTCCAAATTGCTGCATATTGCTCCTTCAGTTTTCTTAGCAGTCTACTTTAATATTCATGTGTGGATGGATGGCGTATGTGTTGGAAAGGCTGATATCAGCTCATCTAGCAATTTTTCCATCATCATCATCATCACCATCACCATCACCATCACCATCACCATCACCACCACCACCACCACCACCACTAGAGCACCATCAACACCATCACCATCATCGTCAGCACCATCACCATCATCATCAGCACCATCACAATCATCATCACCACCATCATCATCAGCACCATCACCATCATCATCACCACCATCATCATCACCATCATCATCATCACCACCATCATCATCACCATCATCATCATCACCATCATCATCATCCAGATGAGTACTCAGTTTCTAGATGAGTACTCGGTTTCATCATCATCATTTCTAGTTGAGTACTCGGTTTCATGATCATCATCATCATCATTATCGTCATCATCATCATTTCCAGATGAGTACTCGGTTATACTTCTTGAACGTGGCCACCACATTATCTGCTAAGTACTCGGTTCTACTTCTTGAACGTTGCAGCTCACCTTACGTAAATCTGAACATCACCTGTGTATTGAATTTCAATTCAAACTTACTGGATACTTCTCCCAGTTCTTCCTCTCAACGGTTTATTTCCGACGAGGGTGTAGGTACCATATCATCAAGTATCAAGCATAAATGGAAGCAGTCTCACAATAATATATTCTTGGATGTATGTATGTAATAAGACTTGAATTTGGAAAGAAACAAAGAAATTAAGAGGAAGGCTAAAAAACAAGATAATCAAAGGTATCCACTGTGAATAGCCTTTGCCCAAGCCTAATGGCCGATTACAATAAAGAAGAAGAAAGTTAAAAACAAAGCATAGAAAAGATCCCCCTCCCTCATATCGGATCTGCCAGAAAATAAAAATAACTAACTGATTGCATCACTTCCCTACACGTGTCCCCCCATGTGGTTTGTTTCTCCTTTGACAAATTTTCAAAGTCTTGGGCCTGCTGGGCTGCTTAGATTCAGAAACTTTCCTGGCTCAGTTGGATGTTTAATAAGTTGTTCTCTATTAATACCATTCCTATGAAGATTAGGCTTGTCCTCAAGCCTAAGCATTGGATATTGATTGAGCATGGTAATGGCATCCTCCCAAGTAGCCTCCTCAGACGTTCCATGCTGCCACTGGATTATCAACTCCTTAACTTGTCGCCCTCCTCGTGTCATAGTACGTGAAGCAAGACATTTATCAGGTAAAACTGATCAGTGTAATTAGTTTCCAATTCTGGTGGCAGCTTGGGTTTAACTCAAGAATTTCCCACAGCGTGTTTGAGTAGTGAAACATGAAAAACCAGATGTGTGCGAGGGGAATCAGGGAGATGGAGTCGGTAAGCAGCTGTCCCGATTTTTTTGATGATGAGAAAGGGACCATAAAAATGAGCAGCTAGCTTCTGATTGATTCTTTTCACTACAGATTGTTGTCGATGGGGGCGAAGTTTGAGAAATACCCATTCCCCAATAGAAAAACTGATGTCTCTAAGGTGTTTGTCAGTTGTGGACTTCATATTTTCTAACTGGAACTTAAGCTGCTTCAAAGCTTCATCACGGTCAAGAAGATCTTGTAACACAGTCTCGCACTAGACTTCATTAGGAGTAAACTGAAAAACTGTTGGAGGTGGACAGCCATATAGGATTTCAAACGGTGTTGTGCCCATACACATGTGATAAGACATGTTGTGCCAAAACTCAGCCCAAGGTAACCAAAAAGACCAAGTTTTGGGCTGATCAACCGCGAAGCAGCACAGGTACGTCTCAAGACTCCTTTTCACCACTTTTATTAGGCCGTCAGTCTCGAGGTAATAGGATGAACTGAGCTTAAGTTACTACCTTGCAAAGTAAACACTTCCTGCCAAAATTTGCTTAAAAATAATGGGTCCCTGTCACTCATAATTGACTTGGGAATTTCGTGCAAACGAATGACTTCCCTAAAAAAAACTTCAGCCACAGAACGGTAGTAAACGGGTGTTTCAACAGTATAAAATGGCAATATTTTGAAAGGCAATCAACAACGACAAGAATAGTATCGTACCTCTTGGATTTTGGTAGTCCGGATATAAAATCCATAGATATATCTTCCCAAACGGCTATGAGAATGGGTAACGGTTGGAGCAGCCCACTTGGAGCTAAGGTAGAGGCTTTATACCTTTTGCAAAGGAAAAGAAATCAATGATGAGAGCTCAGGCTTCATGGATGCGAGACAAAGCATCGGTTGTGTTGTTTTCTTTACCTGGCTTATAGTGAATAGAAAACGATATCCCAAGAGTTTTGCAATCCAATTATGTTAGTCAGTCGTAGTGATCCGCTGCTCAAGTAAATGCTTAAGACTCTTCTGGTCAGTTGAGATTTTGAAGGGTTGATCAAGAAGATAGGCCTTCAATGTTGTATGGCAAGAGCTAAAGCCATTATTTCCTTTTCATATGCCGATTTAGCAAGGTTTCCATCACAAAGGGCCTTACTAAAATAAGAAATTGGCTGTCCGGATTGCATAAGAACAGCCCCTATTCCGGTTCCTGATGCGTCACACTCAATTTCGAAAGGAAGAGAGAAATTTGGGAGGGCTAAAACAGGGGCTGAAGTCATTCGAGCTTTAAGATCTTCGAACGCAGATTGCGCTTCGGGTCCCCATTTGAAATTATCTTTCTTTGTCGAGGATGTTAGGGGGCGAGCCACTTTATCTTTCTTTATAAATTTCCGGTAGTACCCGGTAAGGCCCAAGAATCCTCTAACACCTTTAACTGTAGTTGGTCTTGGCCACTTTATCACAGCTTGAACCTTTAAAGGATCCATAAAAACTCCTCTCCTATTAATAATATGGCCAAGGTAATTCACAGATTGTAGTCCAAAACGGCTCTTTTTACCATTAATTACCAACTTGTGATGAAGTAGCAGATTCAAAACAGACTTTAAAATAGCCATATGTTCCTCCCAAGTTGAGCTATAAATTAAGATGTCATCAAAGAAAACAAGAACACCCTTACGGAGTAATGGTCTAAACACCTCGTTCATAAGTGCTTAGAATGTTGCCGGAGCGTTAGGCAAGCCAAACGGCATAACTAAAAACTCGTAGTGGCCATCATGAGTTCGAAATGTTATCTTCGAAATATTAGACTCCTTAACCCGAACCTGATAAAAACCCGACTTGAGATCAATTTTTGAAAAGAAGTGAGACCCATGCAACTCATCAAGCAACTCTTCAACAACAGGAGTGGGGTATTTGTCGGTTACGGTGGCCTTGTTGAGAGCTCTATAATCAATGCATAGCCTCCATGACGAATCCTTCTTTTTTACCAAAATAACTGGACTGGAGAAAGAACTTTGACTCACACGGATTATCCCTTGCTCTAGCATTTCTCGAACTTGTTTTTCTATTTCATCCTTGTGAGCATGTTGGTATCGGTAGGGGCGTACACAAATGGGTCCTTGGCCCGGAAAAAGAGTTATAGCATGCTCAATGTTTCTTCTAGGTGGCAGTCCTTTTGGAGACGAAATAACAAGTTAAACTGATGGATAATATCATCAAGTTGCAACTTCTGTTCAGCAGGAAGGCTTTGATTCAGTTTGTACTCACCGGTTGGATGATTAAATTGTCCATCCTCACAGTATTGCAAAGAAACTTGGTTCTGAAAAGAGGAATTAATCCCCTGCAAATGAATCTATTCACCTTGGTCCCAAAAACAGATAACATGGGTTTGCCAATTAAAAACAACATCTCCCAGTCTTTGCAGCCATGCAATTCCCAGTATTACATCAAGGGGACCAATATCGAATACCAAGGCATCAAATTGACAACTAAAATTTCCAAATTGGAGAGTAATATCGCAACATTGTTTAGTTATCCAGACATGACTACCATCCCCCAAACGAATTCCAATTTTCCCAATCGGTTTAATCTTTAATCCCAAAGCTGAAGTGAGATTCTTAGATATAAAATTATGATTGGCTCTGCTATCCACAAGGATTAAAGTAGGAAAACCATCTAATTCTCCCTTTAACTTCAAAGTACAAAAATTAGGAAGATCATTCGAGAAAGTACCACTGTGAGTTAAGGTTTGGCACTCTCCAGCGACAATCGGTTCTTCCACAACTTCAGACTCAGTAGCGTAAACCTCTCCATCTGTTTCAAGTTCATCGCCATCTCTTAAAAGTAGGATACGAAGTTGTCCTTCAAGGCACTTATGTTGTGGGGTATACTTCAACCCACAACTGAAACAAAGGCCTTTACGTCGACGTTCTTCCCATTCCTGTTTAGATAAATGTCGTGTGCTAGCAACAGTTGGGTTCAGGGTTTTGCTACGATTTTGGGCCTGGTTATAATAGGGTTTATTGGGCTGAAAATTTGGGAAATTGGGCTTATCAGTTCGGGAGTAATTTTGGCCAGTGGAGCCCTGAATTGATCCGGATACATTGACACCGATTCTGGTCTTCATCTCTGACTTATCCCTCTGAACAGCAGTAGCGATGGCGACATGCCTAGCATAATCAACAGCTTCATCGGTCGAATTAGGGTTTAAAGCTCTAATCCAATTCTTAACTTCTTCTTTCAATCCCCTCAAAAACATCCCAATCGATTGCTCTTCGGATTGATCCGGAATTAACGCCTACAAAGCCTCGAACTCTTCAATATATTCTTCTATATCATCGCCTTGATATAGAGATCCCAAAGCTTCATGAGCATTCTGAAATTTTGTGCCACTAAATCGAATCATGACTTTATTTTTGAATTCCTCCCATCCGATACTTGGTCGTTTGATTAACAGATTGGTAAACCATTTTAATGCCACACCATCCATACACATCTGTGCTAATTTCATCTTCTGAGTTTGAGGAGTTGGATGTACCTGATAGTAGAGTTCAGCTTTTGTTATCCACCCTCTGGGATCGCTTCCTTCAAACAAAGGAAGCTTAACCTTGGGCACTGAAAAAAAGAGAAGAATCAAAGTGATGATCTCTAAAAAAATTATCGAGATTAGGGCCCTATCTTCTCTCAGGTACCAGACTCGGCGATAACCTCAGGAACAGGTCCACCGAAAGGAGATTCACCATTGTAGAACTCCCCTTCCGGTATCTTCCCTTGTCGTTTCTCATACCCTGCCAACAGTTTCTCCATAATTCCCTTCATAGACCCCAGAGTAACGTTTACTTCTTGCATCTGAACTGAAAGTGTCTGAATCTTTTCATCTCATGCCTCAATTCTCGATTGTAACCTGGTATTTGCTGGAGGAGCTTCCGTTTTGAACCATCGTGTTCACTTCGATTTCCCGACAATGGAACCAGTTAATAAGACTTGAATTTGGAAAGAAACAAAGAAATTAAGAGGAAGGCAGTATTGTATTGAAAAAACAAGATAATCAAAGGTAGCCACTGTGAATAGCCTTTGCCCAAGCCTAATGGCCGATTACAATGAAGAAGAAGAAAGTTAAAAACAAAACATAACAAAGATCCCCCTCCCTCATATAGGATCTACCAGAAAATAAAAATAACTAACTTATTGCATCTCTCCCCTACACGTGTCCCCCCCACCATGTGGTTTGTTTCTCATTTGATAAACTTTCAAAGTCTTGGGCCTCTAGGCTGCTCCAGTTTAGAAACTTTCCTGGCTCAGTGGGTTGTTTAATAAGTTGTTCTCTATCAGTACGCGTATGAAATCAATAGAAAAAACCAAGAACTCATATAAGAGAAATGCGACTGCCTCATTTGATTTAGGTCACAGAACTTAAATTATATACCCATTGGGTATTTACACAAAATACCCCTACACTATGACTAATGTCATATGTAATAACAACCTTACCTAAAATGTATTGAGCACAATTCTAGAATCTAACATTCTTCCCCTTTGTGTTCAATTTACAATTAAGCATAACAACAAAAATAATCTATTTAAGCATCAAGCAATCTCCTTGTTCAGAATATGCAAAAAAAAATTCTTTCTACATTCAGCAACATTAAAAGATCGTTCTTGATGTTTTTTCGTCTTTAAAAGATTTTCAAAGACTCGTCCTCGGTGATCAGGAAACATCAGAGTTTGCTGTAAAAGCTTCGGGCTTATCAGAATTTACATCCATGATCATATCTTTTATCTTCACGAGAACAATATTGAGCATAACACGAGAATAATGTATCTTGATTATGCACATATGCTACTCGAGGGTTGGATTAACTTTTTCAGCACCTTTGAAATTTTCTATAAACAAAATTTGCTCCCCCTCGAAAGTAACTCAGAACTTTAACACTAAAATATGGAAACTCTTTCTTAACAATGCTCCCTTCCAACTTTATGAACAGTTTGTCTTTTCAGGAAATAAGGATTTTATCTCCTCAAAATGTAAGAACCAACTGATAATCAAAGACACCTGTAATTCATATATCATCCCCCCTGATTTGATATCCCCCTCGACATATAAATTATCATATCTTCAGCTTCACACTTTTTATAAGCTTTGACTTCTTATCTAATTGATTTGAACTCATCTTCATCTTCAGCTCAGTAAAATTCAGCTGATTCTCTCTTGTAATGTTCTAAAAATCAAGTGAATTATCTTCCTCAAACTTGATTCTCCCCCTCATGATGGTTAGGATCCATCATGATCATCATGTATTTGTAAATTGCATTCAGCTTGGTTTTGGCATGACTCTATGAGAATGGTATGACGGTGAATGCATCCGTTTGTAACACTAGGATCACATAGATTTCCCATTAACACGTCAGTTTAAATAAACTGAATGACCTACATTCAGCGTTGGCATGATGTTAGCACTGGTAGGATTTCCATCTATCATTGTAAATACCATATAGATATTACTCAAGATGTTCCGGCACTGTCACATAAACATGCAAATGATTTCATAAGTGTCCAATAAGAAATTAATATTGCAATTGGCTCTAGACTCAATAAGTGCACGGAAGAAGTCGGGGACCGGAGTAGCTGTCCTCCTACTTTTCAATATCAACAATCTTCAAGTGAGATGTCAATAGTGTATGTAAAAAATCTCCGTGTGAAGTTGAAACAATCATCTTTTAAGAGATAATTGAGTAGTTGGGTGGGGTAAGTGCATTGCATCACTAGTCCATGATGTCTTTTTCAATACCAGTATAAAACTAGTAGTAGATGCGGCTACCCAAATTGACACTGTTTAGTGAGGATCTTTCTTTTCTTTTGATCCTTTCTCACACCCTTAGCTCTCGGAATATTTTTCAACTTCTCCCTCAAATTCTCTTTCCAAAATGAATGGATGTATCTTCGATTGGATACCTTTAGACACTTTCAAACAACAACAAATATGAACACCAGAATAATATCCAGAAAGGTATATGGTTCATAAAAATCAACGAGAATGATTTTCAAAAGATATGATGTTGATACGGATTGTCAATAATGATTTGAACAATCAAACAAAACGAGCAATCACAACGTTAGAAATAACATAATGATATTTAAAATTGACTTCAAAGAGATTCGTATGATCATAAGCACCCACATCTCCTATTCGACACCTCTCGATTTCATTTTATTTCTGCACACCAATTAGTATCCTGTGATAACTGATTCTGCTCACCTATTTGACCTAGTAAACCCTTACTAAGTTTGTATGATAATGGTGAACTCCTGGGGAAGGTCCTTTCAGCTCTGGATTGACCATAGGAGTAAGTAATTTTATACACTCCCTCACTTATGGTGCAAAACGATCATCAGAATACAATGCCACAAATTGGCACAAGATGAATACTTTCTAGAAGAAAGAAGCGAATAAAGGATTTCAGAATGATACGAGATAAAATTCAGGAAATGAAAGATGGTCATTCGAAAGATCAATAAGGAAATAAGTAAGGTATCAGAATGAATCGATGAATGAATACCTTCTTCAAATAACAGCATCCCCCCCCCCCACATTGGGGTTCCATTAAGTATCAAAAACAATAGCAAGATGAAGGATTCACAGCCACATATGAAGACTAAAGCAAAAGTATAGTGAAAAAGCTTTTAAGAACAATATGGAGGCTGTTGTATGAAAACCTTCTTGAACAAGTAACAAAATTTGAAAAAGAAAATCTTTTTGTATTTTGAACATTTGTATTGTTTTTGAATTTTTGATTTTTTAATGTTTTTGGATTTTCTATAATGAAACTAGAACAAAAGAATTATTTTTGTGAAAAATTTCTAGAATTACTCCCCCTACAAGCATGCATAAAATCAATTTTTATTGAGAAAAATTGTATACTTGTGGGTCCTAAAGACTTGTGCTCCCCCTGCAAGTAATAGTCATCAACATAGAAGTTATATCAAACAATGATAAACCAAAGAAAATAAGTTTCTCAGATCAGATTCGGGCTGATGCTGAACACAATGATGTGTGTGATGAACTGTAGGAACACTCTTTAGTCTCTGAGCCATGAGATTTGAATTTCTTCGCGTATTGAACACACAGTTGTTTTGACTTCACAATATTCTTCAGAGTGTAACTGTGGTGTTCCAGAATGTCTCTTTGGCTGATCTGCAAAACAGATTATGCAGATTTTGGTACCCAAATGAGTTTGGGTTCTGGTGGATTAGGAGATTCAACTACAAATTCATTTTTAGGCATCCATTTGTAGTTATAATTCAATTTCTCCTTTTGAATTTTCTGATTTACCAA
>JAUEJL010053851.1:0-20186 GCA_032274825.1 Drosophyllum lusitanicum
TTTGGTGGTAAGTTTACTAAATTCCCAGGAAGGAATTACGTTGATGGTGAGGTATTGTTTGTTGATGCTATTGATATTGATGTTTTTAGTGCTATAGAATTGAATCATATGCTAGAGGAGTTTGGACATCATGTTAAGAATAAGAAAATATACACACATTTTTTAATTCCTGGTGAGGACTTGGATTTTGGCCTCCGTGCCTTAGGAAATGATGATGATGTGAGGTTGTTGAGTAAATATATAAAGGATCATAAGCTTATTTCTATTTACATAGAAGTTGGAAAGTCAAGGCTGCCCACCTATTTTTGTTCACCATCGAAGGTGCAAATTAGGGAAATTTATTAAGGATACAGATAAATCACACACTCAATCATCTAATGCAAATAGATATAGGTCACCTCAACTTCGTAATGTTAATATCTTCTAATTGACAAATAACTTAAATATAGGGTAGTTTAGCCATTTTTATGTTTACTCATTTAAATAATTTATGAGTGCAATATCACTAACTTAGCTAATGCTAAAAATATGGATCGTTTCTCTATTTTTTATTACAAAAGGTTTGGTTATTAAGATTGTATATATACATCTATGGCGAGTTTCCTATAAATTCTTATTTAGCTTCAAAATATCATAAATTCAACATAATATTAAAATATTATTTATACTTTTAATAACCTTTAAAAATATCATAGTTGCCCAAATAATTATTTTAGTTAGTTTCAAATGGACAAATTGCATCAATATACAACTAATTTTGCTGAAATTAACATTATATACAACTATCTTTATTTTTCTCTCTAATAATACAACAAACTTGTTCAAACCTTATATTGTATATAATGTTACCTCTTAAAATAGGTCGTCGCGGATTTTGATTTCCATTTTAGTAATAAATTGCTGATATTTTTTTAGAAGTTTAGTCTATAATGAAGGTATCAGTAAAACGATATTTTTTACATGTTTGTGTTCTTAGGGTTGTTAAATATGTATTCTAAACACTATTTAAAGTTCAAGATTATTTTTAAAATAGCAAATAAAACCTTATTACGTCACAACTCACTACATCAAATAGAGTGATGGACGTAGCCTCAAAGTAGTTGATGGTGGCGTTGGATGGTGACATCGGTGATGGAGGTGTATTAGAAATCAAATTAAATAAATTTATATTAAATATAATATTTATATGACTCATAGCCTATTTTGTCCGTGTATCTTCTAGTTTTACTAATATTAAAAAGAGAGGTTATAGGATGTAATAAAACAGTAATACTAATAACAAAAACAATAACCAGAAAAATAAAACCATCAAATATACATTTATAATAAAAATAAGAATTCAAGAATTTTAAATATTTATATAAATTTGGATAAAAGCAAATCACAAAAATATAATACTATCAAAATTTTTTAGTAAAATAATATTAATAAGACTTAAAAATACTAAAAATAAAGTTAATTATTTAAAAGTAACAAAATCTAAAAATTTACCTAAAAGACCATTTGTGAAACAACCTTGAAAGCATAAGGAGTTAAAGTGTTATATGAGAAAAGAGTAAAATAATCATTTTAAAAAATTTAACACGTTCTCTGTTATCTTTAACGGTCAAAGGACCAAAATGCTACAAAATTTAAATCACAGGGACTATCATTGTATTTTTGAAAACTAAAGAACAAAACTTGAAATTTTATACAAACCACAGGGACGAAATTTGTAATTTACTCATAAATATATTTATAATTATATACTCATATATTGATATTTTGTAGGCGTTTTTTGGACACGCATATTTGATTATTCCAACTCAAGGATGTCTCAGATCTGCATCAAATACCAAATAATCTCCAAGTGGGGTGATATGAACAAAAATATTATGAAGTTTAACCGGGCATACAACAATCTAAAGAGTTATCATTCCTGGTGGAGTGAAGCGAGGCGTCTTGAAAATTGTTAAAGACCACCCTAAATGGCAAATGGTGCCTTTGATGGATCCCAACATGAGATCAAAAGAGAAAAACTACGTCGGAGTCGAACACACACACGACATCTTCCAATGCACGTTGTTGGTTTGACTTCAATGAAGAGGAGGATGAGGAGAATGAGGTTGAGGTACAAGAATCTCAACGACCAGTGGGGAGGGACAAAGATAAACGTGTCATGTCAACCTCCACGACAGCGACAGATAAAGATGGGTTGATGAGGGGTCTTTTGTAGGTTGTCGAGAGGTTCAATATGGAGAACGAAAGAGTACTAAGCTCAGAGGAGAAAAAGTTGGAAACTTTGAATAGAAAGTTAGAAGTTATGAAAGTAGAAGGAACGGAAAAGGGCAAAGCATTTGGAAAAGATATCGATTTCTATCTCCGGCCATACGAGTCTCCCCTACAAAGAGTCAATTCGACATCAATACAATTGGGATTAGAACTTTTTTATTTGAAATCATGTACTTTTTTATCTTTTAAGTTTTATTATGTAAGGTTAAAATTGTAGTTTGAATTTTTGAAATATATATTTTTTATTTTATCTTGTATTACATTTTATATTATTTATACTAATTAAATTATTTAAATTAATAATAGTTGTAATAAAAAATAAAAATAAAAATAGATGAAAGATGTGAGATTTGTGTGGAATGAATGTGAGGATTTATGAGTTGCAAGAGAGATGAAAGAGAAAGTTGATGTGTCATGTGAAAGAGTATGAGAGAAAGGTGACATGAATACTCATGGTCTAAGAGAGAATGAAGTGAACGCTGTTTTGGGTCGTGGTATGGTCACTACGACGTAGCCAGCTGCAAACTCCACGTCTCACTCCATCATGGAGTGGTGAGATATTGGTGTTGTTTTCTTCACATATCTCTTGGCGGTACACCGATACGGTGATAAAAGAGCAAGCCACGATCAATTTTTTTGTTACTTGATTTTTTTATTGGTAGTTGGATATTAAATTAGTACATAATTTGATGTGATATGAAACCATGAAAAGTGACCACTATGAAGTTGAGTGATTTTTTATTTGAAAAGCACACAGACATAAAAAAACAAACGTGACAGTATAATCAAAGTTATAGGATGTAAAGATTATTACTGGTCTAAGTCGTATGCAAGTGTGACATAGCGTGATACATCATTACAACCTCACAGTAACTAAATATGTTGGCTCTCAATGATAACGTGGGACAAATATTATACTTGATAGCTAAAACAGCTCGGGCTGCACAAAAAATACATCAAAATATATATATATATATATATATTGAAAAGTTCTCGCAAAAAAAAAAAATATATATATATATATATATATCATTTCAACAACCAAATTTATTAAAATTAAAGAGATACAGATGAACTTTCAAACCATTCACTTGCCGGTAATTCTTTTTAATTTTTTTGTTATTCAGAATTAACTTTTCTAACATAGTTGTAACTTCTTTTTCTCGAACTTTTTCATTATTTTGTTTTTTTTAATTTATGATAGTGAGTGCCGACAGTGATTAGAGTAAGTTAATGATGACAGTGACAATAATAAGTGGTAAAGAATACAACCAATAAAGGTGTTGAAACTTTTTGTTATCAACTCTCCCAAGCCGAATCTATGCTCTTTCAGTAGTTTTGGTAAATATCATTTCCCCCTTCCTAACCTAACCTTCTGTTTCCCGACAATTGACAAAATGACAGTCGGTGGAGGTGATTGACAACGGACGACAGTGAGTAGCAATGATGACCAACAAAGATGGTCAACAAAGGTTGTCGGTGCATATTATCGGCGAAGTAGGTGACTACGGATGACAATAGCTGGTAGAGGTGGCCGATTACATATGACTATAGCCAGCAACAAAGGTGAGTGACCATACGAAAGTAACTAATGTCGGTGACAATGGATGGTCATAGTGAGTATATGTGAAAGTAATAAATTCTCTAAAATATGTTAACAAAATTATAAATATAGCATCTGAAAAATAATATTTTAATGTTTTTCGATTTACAATTCTATAACAAAAAATTAGATTTTTATTTTCCAAGAATTTTTTATGAATAAAAAATAGGGGTGAGCACTGTTCGGTTTTGGCATAAAACCGAAACTAAACTAAAAATTTCGGTTTTTAGAAAACCAAAATCAAAATCGTTGGGTTTTAAAGTGGTTCGGCTTTCAGTTTTAAAGTCAGTTTTCAAACAGAAAAAGTCGATTTTTACAAACTTAAAAACCAAAACAATCGGTTGCTATATTGATTTAATTTTTATAGTATGATTTTTTCAAATTCTTATTCGATTTCGATTTTTTCACCTCATCTTTAGCAAAAAAATCAAACTACCGCACGTTTTCTATCTTCCACCCTCCCAAGTTGTACATGTTCGCAGTAAATACAAGAGTAATGTCATTCCTTCCCTCCTCTTCAGTCTTCACCCTGCGCACAGCAGAGAAATCGCCATTGCGGTGTCACTCGCCTCCCAACCACCGCACACGGCAGCAATCCTCCACTCCGTTATATGATTTCCGACTCTGAACACTTTTCGTCGCCAAGACTCTTTGCTCGTTTAGTACAAAAAAAGAATATGAACTGCAATCCGACTCGATTTTAGCGGATTATCTTCATTGCCAATCTGGAAATTGCCGAATTCTTGTATGGCATCGGTGGTTGTGGATCAAAAATAGCTGGTTCGAACCTTAAAGCCTCCATATGGTAAGTTATGTCATCGAACTTTAATGGTTCGAACTTTAACAGGGTTCCCCCTACAAACGAACCATCTTTACTCATATCCTCGCTGTATGTGCAAAGATATGAAGCCATGAAACAAGCAACCTTCTTTACTACCCTTTTAAATCATTTCCTGTCGCTAGAGTCTTTATACTCCATTAAAATCATTCATGCCCAACTCATTAAGCTGAGTCTCTGTAACACAAATACTTTTCTGGGTAATCGTTGTCTCGATCTTTACTCAAAGCTTGGAACCATTAAAGACGCTCTCCAAGTATTTGATGACATGCATTACAAAAATGTATTCTCTTGGAATATATACACGAGGGTTCTTATAAATTTTGGTGATATTAATAGTGGACGCAAAGTGTTCGATGAAATGCCTGAACGGGATGTTGTGAGTTGGAATACTATCATTGCCGGGTACTCTTCCATTGGGTATAACGATCAGGCACTTGGCATGTTTGCGAAAATGGTAACTTTTGGAGTGATACCAAGTAGATTCACATATTCGATTGTTTTGTCATCCGTCCCGTCTGTTTGTCACGGCATGGAAATTCACTGTAATATGATAAGAAAGGGGGTGGATTTATATTCGCTAATTATCGGGAATTCGTTGATTGATATGTATTGTAAACATGGGCTTCTTGATTATGCTTTTAGTGTGTTTATTAATATGGAGGAAATAGATGTCATCTCCTGGAACTCACTAATCGCAGGCTGTAGTAAGCTGGGTTACTGTGAGATGGCTTTTGCCCAGTTCTGCATAATGAGAACAACAAAGTATCTACCTGATGCATTTACAATATCTTCAGTTTTGACAGCCTGTTCGGGCATTCAAGACTTAGCAAAGGGCAAACAGATTTTCTCTTTGTCCATAAAATCAGGTTTTCTTTCAAATACGATTGTTTCCAGTGCTGCTATCAACATGTTCTCAAAATGTGGAAGTATAAATGATTCAATATGCATTTTCAAAGAACTTGATATATGGGATTCAGCTGTTTGCAATTCCATGATTTCAAGTTTCACTAAGCATCAACTTGAGGAGAATGCAATGCAGATTTTTGCACTTTTGTTGAACAAAAACGTAAGGCCAAATGAATTCACACTTAGCTGTGTGCTCAGTTGTGCCTCTCTCTTTTTACCATCTATGCAGGGGATACAGTTGCATTCTTTGGTTGTCAAGTTAGGGTTTGAGCGTGATTCGGTTGTTTCTTGCTCACTTGTTGAAATGTACAGTAAATGCGGATCGTTTGATGCTGCAAAGTTCATCTTCGATAAAATGGATGTAAAAGATTTGATTTCTTGGAACTCGATGATTTTTGGTTTTACTTACAATGGAAAAACAATGGAAGCCCTTAAACTTTTTGAGGAATTACTCGAAACAGGGCCACCACCTGATGAAGTAACCCTCTCTGGGGTTCTGTTAGCTTGCAATCATGGTCGATTAGTCGATCAGGGGTTGTCTTTCTTTAATTCAATGGAGAACAAATATGGGGTCAAACCGACAGAAACACATTTCACCTCCATTGTTGAGATGATGATCCAAGCAGGCAAACTTAATGAAGCAATGAAGATAATAACAACAATGCCTTATAGAGTCGGTGGTTATATATGTGCATTGATTCTTAGTGATTACGGGATACAAGGAGACTTGCAGTTGACCGAAAGAGTCGCCGAGAGGTTGATGGAATTGGAACCCATGTCTTCTTTACCGTATATAACATTGGGTAAAACATATGAGATGAGGGGAAGATGGGATAGCGTAGCTCGAGTGAAGAAACTTATGAAAAATAGAAATATTAGGAAAGTGATAGGATGCAGTTGGATCGGTGTAAATAGTGATTTGTTTGTTTTTAAGGAAAATGAAGTTCTTCATCATGGCGGGGAAGATGTATACTCGTCATTAAGATTATTGATGCAGGATATAGAAGATCACGGTTATGCATAATTAAGTGTATGATGAGCCATATATCAAGGCTTTGTAGACTCCAAAGGTTATGGCTCTCGAGCATTTTATACATTTACATTTCTAACCCTTTTCCGCTCCCTACCTTTAACCTCTTTTATTTCTTAATGTTGTTCTTCAATCACAACCCTTATTAGGTTCCGTTGTCGGGTAAATAGCAAAACCTTAAAAACCCGAATAACCCAACCCAGATAACCTACAACCCAATAGGTATAGAAGTCGATAGCTGATTTAACGGTCATGATAACCCGTAGCAGGAACGTCAGCAAATCAAGAATTCTTGGAATATAAACAGTTCAGATCTCACTACTTGGCGATATTTTGGTGTGGAAAAATGGCAATCCATTTTATAACCTGCACTTGTAATAAACATAGCACACTTCAACAATCATTTTACATCGACCGTCAAATTTTGTTTGCCACATGAGCACTTCAGCTAAAGTTCTATTCATCAGAAACTACAAGTGTAGAGTATTAGACATATATTTATATATTGTATTAGTATAAGGGCTAAAGTGAAAATATATTGTCTATATATATTGTACACGTGAATACTAATAATACAACAAAAATACTCTTCAGTTTATGATAGAGACCCTCAAGAAATAGCAAAATCATTATTTTCTTCTCTTGGTTACAAGAATACAAGGTACACTAAATGGCTAGGTATGTGAAATGGCTCCATTGCGCCTTTTAATGATCAAAGGCCACGCCAAAAATACTCGTAGATGAAATGTAACCGACTATATCCCTAAAGTTTAGTTGGTAAAAAACCATATCACTATTGATAACATAATGACAACAATGACTAGATAGCAACTCTCATCTACCAGATTGCCAAAACCAGCCTATCTTGCTGCAAAATTTGACTCTTCAGTAAGTCCTTTTTCTGACTGCTTTCTTACTTGATGCACTGGGTCCTGGTACTAGTACTCCTACATTGCTTTGGTACACGTCTTTTAATCTGCATATGAGCATCGATTTATGATTCAGAACAATACATCACAATCGATCAGACATGATGTAAAAAAAATTATTCCTACTCTTTTATGCAAATAAAAACAGAAGTCAAGCTACCTTGGCATACTGACAAATAAAGCGATCACTGATACTCCAATAATGAGTGGATAGACAGGCGCCGGAGTCAATTCCTGTAGGTTGTTAGATAAAATAAGTATAATGATAAACTTTTGACCAACAAGGGATGTCTTTGAGATGACTTGTTAAACGAACAAGATAAATCTGGATCATGTTCTACTTGATCTCTACAAAATCAAGAGATAATCTATCCTAATAGTTTCTAAAAATATGCAAATTTTCAAATTGCATAGAAAGGTATACATACTTCAAAAAAATTTCTTTTTGAAAGCAATATTTTAAGTTAATGGTTTTCCATGCGCCATGTCAAACAAAAATTTTCGAAGTTACCAATACATGAGCAGCCACTTCATACCTTTTTACAAGGTAGCCGGGTTATGTTACATGAATCAAACTTTTAATATGTTGGTTTACCTTCAATTGAAATTTTCGGAAGTTGGCTGGCTACCTTTATTAAATTTGCCCTTTTTAAAATGTTTATAATTCATAGCAAAGAGAGAAAAACCTGCTTATGGTGATCATCTTCAACTTTGTATCTCAAAGAACCCACATGAATTTGGGTTTGTTTCTCGAGATCAGCCTCAGTGACTTCAGATTCAAATCTGAGTGTGCTTGTTGACAGAGCAGATCGAAGCTGTAGAAGGTATTTGCCTCTGGGCAACCCCTTCACCTGGAAGAAGTTTGAAAGTGACAAAGGTGACAAAGATAAGATATTCGATGGATCACTAGCTGATCTGACTTCCAACCGCAGGTGTTCATGCACTTGTTTAATTCTGTTTCCATCAACGGTGCCAGTTAATAGCGTCACATGTGGCTGCTCAAATACCAAAAAGTCTAATCTCTTGATATCTTCATATCCAACCTACACAAGTCAAACAAGCACAGATCTTAGCTACAAAAATGATAACAAAATTATGGTATTTAAAGAAAAACTCACATTGACCACAATAGATTCTGGAGAAGCACGTTCGATCCTTGAGCCGTCAAACCCATCACCAATCTTTGCTACTCTAATTGTGTATGTTGTATCAGGATGAAGTCCCCTTAGGCGATAACTTCCTGATGAATCTGTTACAGTCTCCTCATAATAACCTTTCAAGTCAGAACGGGCTTCAATCGAAACACCTTCTTTTGCTTGACCAGACAACAGAGTAACCACACCCATGGCGCTGAAAACGGAAAGAAAAAAAAGCAAACGATATCTCAGAATAGATGTGATTAAAATTTACAACGTAGACACACAATATGTTGCAACCCGGTTGGTGGTTCTCATCTTTGGAAATTTATTTCTACGGGTATTACATCGTTTTAGATAGGAAAGAGTATGACAGCCTCTTTCTTCAGAAATAATAGTCAAGAATTTTTTATTTTTATATCAAGTGCTAGAGGGATTGTAGTTTGTTTGGATAAACATAAAGGAAAAGGAATAAAATCTCATATATGACATCTGGCGTTGCAAGACATCGGATTTTTGTTTCTGGAAGAGCTCGAGGGTTATGTTTTTTATGGGGTGCTTTCAAAGGTAAAAATTCTTTCAGTTCCTTTAGGTTTGGGGTTTCCAGTTCATGATTCTACTAACCTGGAAGCCTTTTAGAAACGCTTTTTTGAATTAATCGTATTCGATTTATATCACTGTGCTCGGATTTCCATGTATTGGTTCGTTACATTTAGTACAGCCCCTTGAAATTTCGTATATATATATTTTCACCTGCAAAAGTTCTATTTATTTCATTGTTCTTTCCTTGTCTTAGTCATCTAACTAGCTTAGATATTTGTTATAATTCATTGACCATCAGTTTGATATCATTAAAAATTTAATGCTCTTGGAAATCGACATGGAGCCGTTGTTAGTTTGTAGAGCTAGCCAACATAAATACTCATCAAATATGTTTTGGTTATGTGGAAACTTTGATCTTTGGAAATTGGACCTAAAATTTCTAAATTTTATTTGTAAATTTGCAACTTTTAGTATTGTGCAAAATCATTAGGAATTATCTGTCTCTTACTCTCTTAGCCTTTCTACTAGGGTAGAATGGTAGATATATGAGATTTTTTTAATTAACCTGGGTTTCTTACTCGTTTTGCAAGCCAACTAATCCCAAGGCGACCCTCCGCTTTGCGAATAGCCTGGAGTTATCACGTGTGATCCTCCGTGGCCACAAGGGGCAATTTAGTTGCTCCTAGGGTAGATATATCAGATTTTATATTCCATTAGGCATAGTTTATAGAACTACTTTACCAGCACCCTGACATCTAAGAATCAATTGGTTTGACTACATATAGAGCAGTTGTTTATGTTCTTATATATGCTACAATAGGATTATCATTCATTAAACGCTTGTTGCCACCACCATGATCCAATCTCGCTCCCAATAATATTCTAAATTTAACAATGAAAAGCACCCACACACTATGATTGGCATACATAGTACACTACCGAAGAATAGAACTTGGGTAACCCAATATAGTTTCTGCCCTGCTGGGTTTGTCCTTCATATAAAACCAAACCAATTTTATGCTACTGAGAAGTGAGAAATAACAACTACAAGCAAAGATGGTTCTTTTATTGGGGGACCCTTATACAACTCATTATAGAACTTCAGGGCCTTGGAAAAAATGAAGGATGCAATTAAATCTTTCAAAAATGAAATCAATGGTAGTTGGTTTACCAGCAGAAATTTGCAATAAAACAAAACCACTGTAAAATTTTAATCTTCTTAGCAGGGCATGAATCTTTAATGAGAATAGAGGGATAGATACCTGTAAGCAACACGTGTAGCTTGGAAGACAACTTCCCTGGACTCACCAGAACCAAGTTCAACTGCCTGTGCTGATGGCGCAAAAGCATACTCCTAGAAATTACAAAAACAATAATGTTCAAAATGACCAAATAAAAATAACTTTTGTACGACTGAAAATAATAAGAGCCAAGAACCTTTAACAGGGGACGGAGATAAAAACTCCCAGGAAACAAATTATCAAATACGAAAGTTCCACCAGCAGCAGATATGGAGTTATTTCTATAACCATCTTCCCCGCTCAATGATAGCAATACAGAGGGAAATAATTCTTTGGCATCTTCTTTAGAATGTATACGTACAGAAATTTGACCAAGCTTCTGACAGGAAAAGGAATAGGGTCCAATTTCCTTTACATGATAACCAGGCTATAACAAGGAAATGCCAAATTTAGTACAAAAAAACTAAACGAAGTATGGACTACAACCTGTAAATAGCAGAATTGTTGTATGGCATCAGTTATTGTGTTTTAAAAGTAGGTTCAAACCTTTGAAGCCTCGATATGGTAAGTTATGTCGTCATACAAGGGTCCCCCAATAAACGAACCATCTTTGCTTGTAGTTGTTGCAAAAGCTATTTCATTTTTCTTGATTTGAGCATTGTGACTGTCTCCAGAAGCTATGATTTTAATAGTAACATCTGGAAGTGGGGGAGAAACTGATCCTTCAATGTACAACCCATGTCGCCCAGAAAATGCAGGAACTGAAGCTTGACAGCCATCTTGTGCCACTTTGACCTGATTAGAAAGGAATAACTTGAGAACTGGAGAACAGAAAATTATTGAATTTACCTGATGTTGTCTTTGGATAACATAAAATATTGATTCAAAAGCTAAAACTCGATATGGTAATCCTATGCCCAAAGATGTTTACCTGATGATGTCTAGGATAAAATAAAATTTGTTTCTCGTTATTGCTCCTGCAACACATCATACACAGGTTAGGCTTGATTTAGGCATGTAGTATGCATCACTAATTGTAAAGAGATGGAAAAAAAGGTGAACTGCATATCTGAATTGAGGGTTTGTCCATTTAGAGTACAACTTTTTTTCTCAATTGGTTTTCTATTTTGAATTTTACTTTCACATTTAAGTGCAAGATATGAAGGAAAACTGTGGGCGACAATCATTTGGGATATGATCTAAATACCAAAGAGAAAAAACATCACTTGGAAGGGATTATTTTTATAGCCCCTTTACAAAAACTTAACAAATAATAGAAGCCTATATAACAAGGTCTAATGGCTGAAGTTATAATCATCAAAAGCAACATAATGCAGAGGATATAGCTTCGTAGATAATAATCATAGGTCCCATAATAATCAAAAAACACCCTCAGAACGTTGCAAATCAGACATACCTAGCTAGCAAACTTGACAAGAGGTATATCAAGTGAAGTAAATGTTTAGCAACATTGTCACCTTATATAGCTACTCCGATTAGTTTTCTACTTAGATTTATAGCAGATAATTATTCTGACCAGGGGCTATCATTTTCCGCGATCTATTATTTATTTATGGAAGTTGACATAAGGTGGCAGTCCTCATTAAATACCATCCCCTACTCGATATTTATTCAAACAACTGCTGGTTCCATCAATCAAAAACCCAAGCCAGTTTACTTAACATGCATTGTATTCCAATTGTATAGAAGATATTTCTATAAAATACAGAAACTGATTAAGAGTAATGAAGCAGCCTAAAAGAACACTTAAAAAAATTTACCGTATATCTCGAGGTACAAATGTAAGTCTTTCTCCAGGATTTGCCCATACTTTATACTCATAAATAGCTATATTTGTTTGCTCATTTCCAGTGGCTATAAATCTTGCAGTACTACCATCAATAACAGTTCCTTCATCGATCAAGATGTCAACCCGTAGATTTTCAGGCAAGTGGTCAACATCATTTTGTGAGTTCAATTCTACCCTTATTTGTCCTTGGAGTAGATACTTTTCTCCCTTCAGATAGATGGGCTAAAAACACAAGAATTGAAGATCATGAGAAATGAAGAAAAAACGAATATCCCCAAGATGACAAATAAGCAAATGAACAACATACTAATGCATTTGATGTGTCAATTTTCACAGGTGAGCTCCCAAACAGTATACAAGAGTTTACAAAGTGAAGTTCATGCACTCCAGGTAATTCAACGCATATATGCTGAGGACCTTTCTGCAATTTACAAAGTAATGATTATGGAAAGCAAGGTCAGCTTGGAAGTGCATAGAGTATGGCCTCCAACATCACGTGCAAGTATGCTGTAAAATACCTTAATTTTTAAATTCACACGAGAATCATCTGATAGATGCAGATATGCGTCTACATCATGAGTAGAAACTAAGTTAACCCAATAACCTTTCTGAACAAAGTTAATCCCTTTAACATCTTCTGTACCAACTTTGAGAAGTACCGAGCTCTGTTCCCAACACCATTTATCTTCTCCAGATTTAGCTCCTTTAGAAAGATGTTTGACCTAATAAGAAAAAAACATACATAAATCTACATCAAAACATATGATAAGGCAATTAAGAATGTCAGAGTGAATGACCAGCTCACATGTATAAACACTGCAAACACTTGAATCAGTGTAGTGACCATAATACTTCTAAAACACCTTTGGGATACTTAAATAAATCCATTATTTCCCAAGCTAGTTGGATAAAGGTGTAAAAACGTGAACAGAGACTGGATTGATGATAAAATAGAATCCTGGGTGCAGGTCAATCCATTGGAAAACCGGGCACTCAATTAACATTAAGAACTTTTCTAGCTCTGCACACCAGAATAGATGGCTGCTGCTAGGAAACTAATGATGCTATTGAACACAGAGATACCAGAAGTCGTTGTTTAATTAATCAGGGATAGATTTACATGGTTTTAATAGGGCATGGCCACAATGTGAGGAATGGAACAAAGCAAGAACAAAAGAAAATTAATTCCACACTAAAGAACATCTGCAAATTCCACATAGTACAAATAGAGAACTAGTATCTATTCGATGTGATTGCTCTTTATTCACCATCAAAACAATTTTTATACATAATATACCAAACCAATTTCATAGGATTAATAGGTGAGTAAGCAAATACCTCAAGCTTATAATTTCCAGGAAGCACATTCGTAAATAGAAATTCACTACTCTGGTCAGTTAAACCAACTATCCGCTTCTCTTCATTACTTTTAGCATCCAACCTCACTAGAGCAACAGAAATCGATGATGAATCACATTTTTCTTTGCAAGTTACCATGCCATGTACATTAACTTGTGCCTGAGAATTAAGAGAGTATCATCATGTAAGATACCAATATCTGTCTTAGATCATGTCTGTAGTGTAATATTCCATCCATACTAGAAAAATGTTCCATTTTTATTTTCAAATTCGTACAGACCACCTTCACATCCATTAAAGTGTAGAAAAAGATCATACATACTGTACATGAATCCGAGAGTACGAGGCTGACACTCAACATCGAAATAAGAAGATTACTTTGGGACACAGTGAATATATATCTAGCTGTTCAAAACGGTTTAGAAGTGAAGGCTAAAGATCTTAACTTCCCGTGCTGGAGGATTGAATATTTCATGATAAAATTTAACAAGATGGAGAAGTAGGGAGAACAGAAAAATATAAACTTTATATAATCACCTGATTAAAATTCAGCGAGAGCAATGGACCATTAACATTGACATCAATATGTGGGGGCGAAAATAATAGATCTGGATTAGTTTCAGGCGTGGCTGCGATAGCAGATAATCGATAGTCACCAGGTGGAACCTGAAACATAATAATACCACTGAAGTGATGCAAATCAAAAAAAAAAAGAGTAAATAATTACCTCAAAGTCAAGTTTCACATTATAAAGAGGCGAGAATCCTCTTTCTTCTCCAATATGATAAATTGATTTCTTATTTATTATAGTATGTTGAGTCCCAACAACAACAAAATCAGACTTACATCAATAGTAATACATTTATGGCATAATTTACCGAGTTAAATATCACAAAGCAAGAATTACTGTTATAGCGTTGTTATTAAGAAAACATCTATATACTTGCCCACAACAAAAGATTCCTAGAAGTACCTCAAAGCAGAAATAGCCGTTAGCATCAGTCTGTTTCATTTGCGGTTTAACATTGTGTGGTCCATGAGTCAGAGCTACCTGGAAAAAGTATAATGGTGCGAGTTAACAACAAAGTACTGTCACTATTTCAGCAACATTACCTAAAACATTGCTTATACGACATATACAAACCTTTGCTTTGTAACCAGAATCAACTGTCTGCACTGAGCCACATACATCATAAGACACAGCTTTGATATCAGCAACCGACGCCATATTTGGTAAAACCTGAAAGTCAGTAATATTAAAGGTGAGAGAAGTTGGAAAAAGAATAAAAATGGAAGTGTCATATGTGCCTCAGTTTGTGGTGCACTTGCCATCAAGTTGACCAATTTGTCAAACTTGTAGTGATCCTTATTCGCTTCGATCTGATACTGCTTAGATGTAACCTGTAAGGGAGCAGAAATCGCAAACATTTGGAAAGAGAAGAAATCAAGCTCAAGAAATAGAAAAGAAAAAGAAATCCATAGAATAACAAATGTCCAGGTACAAAATAGATCAAATAAAAACATAAAGGGAAGAAGAGCACAGTGGAATAGAATTTTCTGAACTAAGAAGAAATACAAGAAAAACTTAAGCCATCAGTATTGTTTACTACGCTTCCTAATTTTAGTTCCAGACCATAGAAAAGAAGGTTACTCCTTTCAGCCTCACCCATCAGAGCAAATCGGAATGAAGCGGTCCACGTGTCTACTCATTTTAAGTGAAAAAAAGAGCAAGTTTTGTATGTAAAAGTAAGTTTTGAAACGAATTCTTTATGTTGTCTAGTGCCTCACCCACAATAAGTTTGTATGCTATCCCTTTAATGTACATATCTAAATCATCATGTCTATGTGGTACCGCTGTGACCAGTCAGTGGTTTTCTAGCTTGTAGCCAATGCAAAAGTATAATACCACTTATCATTTAGAGTTTAGACCTCTAAATTCCAACCAAAGAACTTCAAGATCAATAAAAAGTTTTTGAAACTAAGATTTAAAATGAAAAAAGGAGAGCCCTACTGCTTCCCTACATCCTTCAAAGCCACAAATTCACAAAACTTCAACCACAATGTTAAAATAAGTAAGGATATTCAAATGTGAATGTTGCAAATCCAAAATTATTCTAGAGAAGAATCGAAGTTACTTTTCCTAATATTAAAGTCGAAGTATCTCCCAAGACAGATCGTAGATCAGAAAAGAGATTGTAGTCCCTGTAGATTAGGATAGCAATATTTTTACACACACACACACACACAAAAAGGAATATCTACCAAACCCAACAGGCAGTAAATGGAACAGAGTAAGATGAAAAACTAGAAAAAAATACACTGATTTAAGACATTTTACAGGATAAAGCAGGAAGAAACAGCAATAGTGTTGCCAAACCTACAAGAACATGCAATGCAAGTTACCATTGGCGATAAATAAATTTACCTGGTCGAGCTTATAATATCCTTCTTTATCGGTGATAGACCTCTCAAGGCCATCCACCACAATTTTTACACCATCCACTCCCTTGCCATTAGAATCAACAACACGACCCCCAACAGAAAATCCCGTGACCTGCCCAGATTTAGTTTTGCAAGGGTTACTTTATTTAAGTTAAAGAATTAAGCCAAGCATATAACCATGGTTGATGATGAAATTAGCACTTAAAACTAGCGAATGACCAAGTGATATTTGATGTTTGACCAGAAATTTAAAGGTTGCTTCTCAAGGAAAGGGAAATCAAACATAGATCAAATAAGATTTAGCATGACAGAGGTTACAGAGAAGATTTAACTCACAATAATGAGGATAAGTATTTGCATGTAAAAATCAGATAATGAGGATAAGTTATTATAACTCCATGGTGAAAAGTTATGAGGCACTCCTTATGTTTAACACTAGTAACTTCAAATAGAATTTAAACGAGATAAATTGGCGAGTTCAAAAGTTGCTCTAATTCTGAGTTTAAAAAATAAAGTAGAGACATAAGCTACTTCCTAACATGTGCATCTAATTTTGAAATTCTGCCATTCGTATAAGAAATTGGAAGCTACAAGGCAAAAAGAATGCAAATGATTCGGGCTTTTATAGAGCAACTAGAGTTAAACTCAAGCCCATTTGAGTCGAGTTAATACCGAGTTTGAACTTGAGCATAAACAAGGAGATTGAAATATATAGCAACCCAAGCTCGAGTTTAAACAAGGGCTCTGCTCAAGTTTTTATTGATCCTTATGTAATATAAAGGTTTATTACACGAATTGGATTTTTTGCGAAGGATGTTGAACTTTAATTATAGTTAAGACTTGTCTAAAATGGTTTTTGACAAACAGTCTATTTTTACAAACACATAAAATATATACTCGAGCTTTTCGAGCTGGTCTCAAGAAGCCTATCTCGAATCCTTCTAGAGCCCAGCTCAAGCTTGTATCAGATATCCTGCAGCCGAAGGTTAACTTGCCACTTGCTGCTAGCACTATATATATACTCGAGCTTTTATGGGATTTCATGGGAATTGAAATCCAATTTCTAGGAATTCCAATGTTTGGTTCACCATGGAATTGGAATTGGAATTTGAAGGAATTAAAATCAATAAGGGAGGGAATGTAAAATCCTTCAAGATAAGGAGGGATTTTAAATTCAATGGATAAGGGAATGTGGTTTATTACCATTATACCATCCGTCTTTCATGGGATTTCATGGGAATTGGAATCCAATTCCTAGGAATTCCAATGTTTGGTTCACCATGGAATTGGAATTTGAAAGAATTAAAATCAATGAGGGAGGGAATGTAAAATCCTTCAAGATAAGGAGGGATTTTAAATTCAATGGATAAGAGAATGTGGTTTATTACCATTATACCATCCGTCTACTGTCTTCGCATCGTTAGTTGTTGTTTGCCTTTCGTCGGTCGTCATTCGCCAGTTGCGTCCCCATTTGTCGTTCGTCAGTCCTCGCCATTTGATGTTCGCCGTTCGCCTGTCGTCTTTCGTTGGTCGTCGTTCGTCAGTCGCGTCTCTGTTCGTCGTTCGTCAGTCATCGCTGGTCGCCGTGAAAAGCGGAAAAAGATTCAAGATTTAAAGAAAAATTAAAAAATCTGAAAAATTGAAAAACAAGACGCGTTCAATGTGAAAACGAGACGCGTTCGCGCATATTAGGTCTAACAAGTCGGGCGAACTTCACGCGACGCGACTCGTTCAAGCAACCAACGCGATGTGTTTCCGGCCAAATTCAAACTCTATTTAAACTCTTCTTCTGATCCAAAAACAAGATATACATCAATTCTAGCCGGCCCTAGGAGTTCCAGAGGCGACTTTTTCATATGTAGAAGGCTGTGGAGCTTGGATCTTGAAAATTTGGCTTAAGGAAGTGAAGATTTGGAGTTTACATCATAGATCTACATTCGGTTAGCCATTCCAATCATGTTTGGTTTACTTTATATGTTTTTCAGTGGATGTAAATTTCGAATTATGGGCTGAAAGCTCTGTAATCTCTACTTAGACTAGATGAATCTTTGATTTTTGGTTAGATTTCGATGATTTTGGTAACATGGAGTTATATATTTGTTATGTTTTGCTTTTTCAAAGATCTAAATGTGTTGAAGTTGCTGACGTTATGCCTGTTGCTAAGTTTTTCATAGTTTAGATGACCATTCTAATTATGATTGCTTTAATCATAAGTTTCTATGATCATTAGGATTCATGACTAGTGATTGACCATATCTCAAGGTTAGGTTATAAAGAATTCGACTTTAATGTGTTTACAATTGCATGCGATGACCATTCAATGTTAATTGATTGATTTTGTGACTTAAACAAATCAATAGATTAAGTCTAGCATAATACGAATTAATTGACTAGTTATAGGGATAATTAATGCTATAAACATTGGGTTAATATTTCGATAATTATAGAGCTATTGAGTTTGACTATGAGATCTAGCCATATTAGGAATCGGTATATAATTACATGTAATCCATTGCACTTTCATTAAAATCTGCTAAATTGAAGAGGTGATTCAAAGATTGAGTGGAGATTCTTCACATTCTTGATAGTTTTAATCTAAAAGTTATTTGCTTTATTGCTTTTCTAATCTTGAAATTATTGTTTATTTGATTCCTAGTATTAAAGTTTGGAACTTGTCAGCTTTAGTAGAGTTAGGACACAAAATTCCCATTTATTTGCCTTTTAGTAGTTTAATTTGGTTTAATAATTAATTAGTATAGTTATATTCAAAACCATACTCGTTTCCCTAGTGTTCGACGTCCGTACTTATTTTAATTATACTACGGTACGATTAGGTTCTTTTGCCTATTTGTGTAGTAGTCGTACTAAATAACTCGGATTTTATAAATATAAAACGGGTACGCTATACACACATCATCTACTCATTTTTCTCAACTTTTATTTCACAACTTATTTTAATAACTTAATTTGGGGTGTTATATTTTGGGTAAGAGACAGAAAATGGAGGAAAAAGTGATGTGACGCTGATGCGGTATTTCGGTAGTAAAAAGAGTTTTGGGTGTTATACTCATGGTCTTAACGAGATAAAGGAAATGACTTAGAATGAAAGTTTGGTAAACTTTATCTCTTAAACTTTTCTCCAAAAAATGGGAGGATTTGGAAGAAAAGGAAATGAATATCTTTATGATTTTTCGTAAGTAATTAAACCCTTAATTATAATAAATAATTTAAAAAATAAGAGTATTACTGTAAAATGACCATTTTCCCTTCCTTTCTCTCCAACTCGGGAACACAATTTTTTTTTTAGTTTAAGCTTATTAGCTTTTTAACTTTTGAGTTTATTAGTAAAAAAAGTGTTTGGATTAACTTATAACTTATAAGCTACTTTTAAAAAAGTGTTTTGCTTAGCTTATTAATGTAATATGACTAAAAAGACAATCTTATATTTGAGGAAGAGAAGATGTTGAGAAAAGGAAAAGAGGTAAGGGTATATATGTAAAAGTACAAAGGAAAACTCATGTTGAGAAAAATAACTTGTTTTCACTTGATTTATCAAAATTATCATATTTTTACTCAAAATAAGCTCATAAGCTTAAGTTAAGCCAAACACCATATTTCTTATAAGCTCATAAAATAAGCTAATAAGATAAAAACCTCCTAAAATAAGGTAAAACAAACACCCCCGAAACATTTCTTTTCTTTGCAACTTGAGAACATGAAAAATCATAATCATTATCCTTTCTTTTCTCCGTCAATTTTCTTTTCTATTCTATTCTTTTCTTTCCTTGATGTATCTCGGGAACACATCTTTACTCTTTTATTAGAGAAGAAATAGTATTCAAACTTTCCATACATAACATACAATTGTTATTTTTAAAAATTAGAACCATATTTTATTAACTTCTTGTTATCATTTTCCTAAAATATATTTCCACAATATTACTCCATTAGTGTAACATCCTCAAAATGGGCCTAAACGTGTGCAAACATGGTACGTCGAGTATTTAAATAAATTGAATAAAATATATATATTTTAGTAAATGATATAAAGTATGAAAATAATAAAGAAATGGGG
>JAUEJL010053862.1:0-20182 GCA_032274825.1 Drosophyllum lusitanicum
TTGATTTAATTAAGGTAGGTTTATTTTAGATCTCTTATTTATTTAGTTAAATGATTGGCCTACAAGTGTTCTCACCGGATCCTACCCCTTCCCCCCTCTCTCTCTCTTTATATATATATATATATGCGAGCGAGAGACACGAGAGAGATCCCCAGGCGAAGTATCATAGGTGGAAAGGGACAACGGGGAGCAAAGCAAAGAAGCCCCAATTTTCATAGTCATGTTTAGCAGACAAGAGGCATAATTTTAGGCCATCGACAACCCAACATTCAATTATTAATGTTATTCCATTCTATATATCCTCTTCTAAACCCCCAACATTCACTACATAATTAATTAATTACACAAACACATGATCACTTCTATGTATTGATTATTTTTTAATAGCTAAATACACACCCGCTTAATTCTACATCATATATTTACTATGGAGACTTGAGCACTCAACCTTAAATTCTACATCATATACTGATATATGATATATCCTCTTATTATTTCTTTCTAGCTATTTCATCATTCTACTCACTACAAGATGATATGTTTAATCAACTAATTCTTTTTTCTATTTTCATTAATTGATTTTGACACTTGTGTTGATCTTATGAGTAGAAGAATATATCACCTCTTTATAATATTTTAACAAGCTACTTCTTCACGTCATATATTTATTTATAAAAAAAATTATAATATAATGGCAAGCTTCCGTTCAAACACAAAACCTTGCAAACTTCGATATTGTTATTTACTCTCTGTTATTTAACGACACTTGCTATGTGTTCGGTTTATTATTTACTAGTATTTTTTCCGTATGATAACATGTTTACATATTTTTTGTTTTATAAGATCTCAATTCAATATGCCGATTTTAACTAACTTAGAGGAAGATGAGCGGTTATCGAATAACATGAGGATTTTATACAAATTTAGAATTAACTAAGCACTTAAGTTTGACGAACGACATCATCTTTTTTTACTTATATGATTAAATTTTGATTTCTTACTTTTTTAGACAGTTTAATTTATAAAATATTGAAACTCAACTTATTACATTTTTTTAACCTTAATGTATACGTTAATCTTATAATATAAAAGCATAAGAAGACCTTTAAAACTTAAAGATATATATATATATATCTAGTCGAATTATAAAGTTTTATAGTTGAGCCTAATATATTAATACTTAATTTAAACTTTAAAGATATATTTATTATATATGATGTAGTGTGCTTTTTCAAAAAAAAAAACGATGTAGTGAATCATTTAGTTTAATATTCACTACAAGAAAAACGATTCTTAGAGACCACAAAAGTCGTGTCAAAAAGTTTGAAAGTCCTCTCATCAAAAGAGTTTTAGAGACAACCGTCGTCTCTAAAATTTTATATATATATATTCATATATAATTATATATATAATTATTTTAGTTATTATAAATCTTAACAGTTACTAATTTATAATTTAAATATTTATTAACTAGTTTTTGTGATCTAATGCATATTAAATTAATTCGAACCTAAATTTAGACAATGAATAAGTACATATAATTAAAATCGATTATTGTTGTATTTATAGCAGCGTAATACGAGCAATTAATAAAAAAAATTCTTATATAAAAGGAAAATTAAACTGCATTATTCAAATATTAATTAAGGCTTTTTTAGTTTGATGTTAATAAAATTTAAATTGTTGTTAAAAAAATATAATATAATAGTTTTGACATATATTTTGACGGAATAAATAATTTCTGATTCTACATTTATACATATAATTTGTCGAGTGTTCAACGATCGATAGTATTTATACAACATTAGTTGCGCAAATGCAAGGCGCATTGTGTATGTGTATAAATTATAAAATATAAATATTTTTTATTCTTCTTTCCACAATTCATGCAAACGTGTTAAAGGAGACTAAAAATTTCATACTATATTATAATTAGGGTGTTGTTACTATATACATATCCTCATTGTCAAATCGCATCTTTCTATCTTTCCAACCATACATATACACACATATATATATATAGAGAGAGAGAGAGGGGGAGGGATCGGGTATGGTTACACACTTGCGCTGCGTGGTTATATAAAAAAAGTTCAGAATTAAAACTATATAACAAGAATAATATTTTATAAGCAATGTTCATTTGAGGGATCGATCGAGTTGATAATGATTCTTAAGACTATACACGGTTAAGTAACAGGTATTGATTGATATAAATAATAATTTGTAGACTAAAGAGAATAAATTGAAAATAGTTGATAAATAGATGACTAAAAAAGTAAAAAACAATAATTTATGTAGAATAATATCTTTCTACAAATCTTTATATTTGTCCTTCTAGTGATACATGACGATGGTTTATGTATTTTCAAAATGGGTCCCCCTAGCTAGCTTATTCAATTAATATAGCATCCTACAACATACAGGCTGTCCATGCCACCAAATTAAAGTTGGGCTTCAAGGTTCTTAGGTGGGTGATGGCTGACGACAATGGTGTTTGGGGTTGTGGTTTTGTGGGTGTCGAAGATAAGTGGTGGTTGGAGTTTATGAAGATATTCAGAGTTTATTTAAGATCATCAGAGTTGTATTAGAAGATGTTTGGGTGGACAAAGATAGGTGCAGAAGGTGAAGGTCTCTGAAGCTTGAAACTTGTTGGAATTTCTCAATAGTTATACTTTGTTAATGATATGCATATATGTATGCATATGTGATTGAATCGGGAAGAGTAAAAGGAATTAGAGGCAAATGTAATATGTCTCAAAGAGAGAGTTTGTGAAAAGCGATTGAAGACGTGCTATATAAATGTGATTGAATCGGAAAAAATTTGTTCTTACGGTTCTCATAATAATAATGCTTCTCAAATAAATAAATAAATAAATAAATAAATATATATATATATATATATATATATATATATCTATACTATATTATAAAGCATTTAAGTCTTTTTGTTTAAACTCTTAAATTTTAAGTGTTTTGAAATTACTAAATTACCCCTTATATAAACTAAATTGAGTAACTATTAGATATAGTTAATAAGATTCTTATATTCCATTTTAATAACTAAACTTTACATATTTAAGAAGATCAAAGTCAATATAATTTTTTTAAAAGTTAAAGCCAATACAAATTAACTTAATTATTAAAAAATATTTTCATAACCTTTTTTTTTTCAATTATAGAGAACAAAAAAGTAAAGGAAATGAAAAAAAAGATAATGAAAATAGACATGTCACCAAACGAAAATTATTTGTTATCACCGTATTACATGAATATCATACTTTCTATGTCTTGAAAACGGACATTTTAACAAGTAGAAATTATTCATTGTGGTCGCATTACACGGGTATTATGCTAGTGGCTAAGAAAGAGTACACTTGATTCAATTTTTGATCGAAATGAGATTTTCGGCGTAATTGATTGTCAAACGATACTCATGCACTCGATCTCATTCACTGGGAAGAGTTGGAGAGACATCGCTCGTCTCCGACCAACCACATCAGCACGCCTACAAGGTTTTCGATCAAATGCCGCACTGGAATCACTAACGAAAGCTAGCGAGGAACGTACCCAGAACTTGGTCCTCTACAACTACCCTTCTTTTTCCGGAGCTTTCTCGGCTCTTTTTGTTCACCTCTTTCATCATCACCTCCATCTCCCCTGCCTCATCTTGCCTTTCTCGTCTGTCGAACCTTTCAGGTAACGCGATGCAACATCCTCACACTGCACCTTAACGAGTTGCATTTTCAGATGAACCAAATTTATACGTTTTTGCTTAATTGGGTATGAGGGGTTAAGGTCGATACCGTCATTTTGAGTGAACTGCATCATTTTGCTGCTTTTAAGTTTTACCTACAAAAAGATTTCCCCTTTGTGGAACTATATGTAGGATTTTCATGGAGAAGACAATTATGGTTTATTGGTAAATTAGTTGCTGAAATCCTCATACAATTTTGGGCATTTTAAGGGAACTGTTTGGCTTGTTGCTTTTGTGGTGTCATCATTCTCTGCATTGGGTGATTTATAATTACGTTTTCTGAAACAGGGTTGAAGATTTGTGTATTGATGGACTTGAGAAATGTTATTTTCTTGATTTTCTTGGACCAAAAGGGTTTGCAGCCGAGCTTTCACGAAGAATGTCATGCCAGTATGTAATTAAGTTTCTTGATTTGGATTTTGTTTAAATATGTTTATGGTTATGGAAATCACTTGTTTTTCTAAAAGATTTATATAATATTTAGGGTGATAGGATTTGATCACCGGAAAACCACACTGTCTGATATCCATTTGTATGAAGATTCTAACTGCAATCTCTCATATCAAGTCAATTTGGAGAAGAGCAGTTCCTCTGCTGTGTATGACTATTTCTGTTCCAAGCTATCAGAAATGAGGTGTAATAGTGTAAGCAAATCAAGTAATTGTTTGTTATTGTGATGCTTTTGTTTGATTACAACTTAATTGGATCTGTGTGGTTGCATAAGTTATGTTTACATATTTTGCTAACCAGGGGCATACTGCATCTCTATTGCACACTGAAGACCAAGAAAGAGTGGAAACGATCCTTAAATACATCGAGGATGGAGACCTTCGGCAGTGGACCTTGCCAGATATAAAAGAATTCAATATTGGTCTATCGAATTGGCGTTCAAAGCTGAATTGCATCACAAATCCACACTTGTTTGAGCAGGTTTCTTGCCGTCCTTAAATTAGAAGCGGAAAAATGGGTGGGGCGGGCTTGTTGTGTAATGGGTCATAATGGGTATTTTTTTGGTATGGGTTGAAGCAGGTCGGTTGGGTTAAAATGAAATACATTTTGTCCAAAGTTCTGAAGTTCTCTATAGATAAGTTGTTGAATTGCTTACAAAAATATATTATTTCAATCATAGTCTAAGTTTTTCAATAAAATGATTAAGGAGGTTTTATATTTAATAAAAAGAAAACTTTTGGGTGGCTTTGGACCCGTTAGAGTTAAAACATAACCCGCATCAATATATTCATATATTAGTAGGTTAAAACTACCATCTCTATGTAAATTTTTGTGCTTAGAAATGTTGTTGCTACCCTTCTCTTTTTTTCGTTTTCTGTTTATGCAACACGAGCTTGCTATGTGAGTTAAGTGTTTCTGAAATTGTGTGTCACTTGCCAAGATCAGTGTTATTTTGTTTCATATATGTTTTTGAGCTCTTTCTATATGATTGTAAACTTAACTCGGTTCACTTTGTATATCTAAACAGTTAGTGAAGATTAATGTCACAAATTTAATTGCGCATGGAAGTGCTTATATAGCTACTCAACAGAATTCAGCAACAAAATTTCTCGAAAAGGTGTTTAAAGTTAGGCTGGGCAGAGGATTATATGGGGAGTGTCTGGTATGTTATTCTATTTTGTTCCTTAATATAATTTATTCATGATGCTTTATTTTAGAATGTTTGCAGATGCTTGTTCTTAAACTTGGTGTGACGACTTACGATCAATGATCTTATGTATTTTCCAGGGTGTCCGGATCGATGGAAATTCCAATTTAAGTGATTTAGTTGGCAAAAAACTCAGCATGAAGAGCCAAGCGGCTGGTTTGAGGTATTTCAATTTCTAATCAAGTATCAAACTGAATATACAATTTATATTTTGTATCCCTAATATATAGCAAAATACAGATTTTAAGCCTATAACATTTTAAGTTGTTGCTAATTCAAGCAAGGTTGTAAAAATCGCTTGGCGGTATGCAGTTGGTCGACCACCTTCAAGCGATTAATCAGTTTCTCAAAGGGGACCCTAAATTATAAAGTAATTTATTTACAAAAAAAATACATATTAGCAATATCCTAACTAAATAAGTCAATAACTGTTGGAAGTTTAATTGCCAAGCTTCATTTTCATAAACTTATTATATATTAGTATTTATGTAATTAATAAGATACTTATGTTATGTATTGTATATTAGTGGATATTAGGGGATGTTTGGTGTGGTTGGCGGGAAAAAAGCCACCGGTAGTTTTGGCACCACCAACTGCCGCCACCATGACAGCCGCCATGGTGGATAACCGCCACCACCTTCCTCTATAAATAGGGATGTTTGTGGTATTTCTTTGTAGCCTGAATATTCAGTGGGATTACATATATATATTCCCGATTGTGTATATTGTTTTGTCAATATCTCCTTGCATTATTATCATGGCAACATCAAGACTTCACACAACCCATAACCCATACCGACCACCTCGAAACCGAACAATAACCATAAAAAAGTTTAACAAGCTTGAAAAAAAACTCATAAGTCCATAATTAGTTTAATAAACTCAAATAAAACCATAAGTCCTTAACTTTTTAATTTTTTTAAGAAGTCAAACCATTTTCGTTGACCGCCGAGGACCATTTTTGACCGACTTTGACCATGCCCGATTTTTTTGACCAATAAGATGATTTGTAGGTCTGCTGGCTGCCGATACCCGTAACCTGCCTAGGCGGCGATATATCGGCTGCCAAGGCCAATATTTACAACACTTAATTCATGTACTATTTGATCCTGATCTTGGCTTATATCCATGAGTAACCTCAGGCCTATTGGAGCAGTTGTTTACATGCAAGGGAAAAATCTCAAAATGTGCCTGCGGAGTACAGATAGCTCTGCAGATACATCTGAGATTGCAAAGGTATGCATGAGTAACTAAGTTAAGATGTAACTAATTTGTCTCGATAAATAGCAGCTTTATGATTTTATCTCCTGATTTCCTCAAAACTTAGGTATATGGTGGAGGTGGTTCCCCTTCTTCAAGCTCATTTATAATTCGAATGGATGAGTACAATCAGTGGATTTCAGCATTTTCTGGTAATACCTAAAGGTATGCACATCATTTTGTGTTTGTATAATTTGAAGGAAATTAGTTTTTATTTCCATATAAAATCATATGTTATGCAACTCTAGCATATGGTGTTGTATGTTCAAAAATAGGCAGCAAGTATGCATCTTTGTTACATACTTCAGGGTGAAAAAATGAAGGGCAAGAGTCTTTTATGTAAAGTAATTGTACTTGTTACCAATTAATGTAACCATCTTTCAATTAAATATCAATTTTTGCAAGATTTTACCTAAAATGTTATAGATGTTGAGGTAGAGCCTGTTTTATGTGGTTTTCTTTATCATGCCATCATTAAAGCCTATTTATTTTTTTAAAAATATACAAATGAACAAAGGTTTGAAGGTTTCTATGAAAGTGCAGATAGTTGTTTGTTAAGGGTTCTTCTGATTCACATTAGTTAGAATCCTCATAGGTATTTCTTATAAAACCTTTATTTATTTGTTTGTTAAGAACTTAACATGCGACTTGGATTATAACTTGCAAAAGAAAGAAAAAACACATAAAACCCGGATCTACGTCATCATTTAGAAAGTTTTAGGTAAAATATTACATAAATAGGTAAGAATTATTAGGTAACATATATAAAGATAGTTGCATTTATTGGTAAAATTATTAGGTAATTGCCTAAAAATGTCATTTGGCCTTTTATTATTGTCTCCTTTTCTTACTTTCTGTGTTATAATGTCAATAGATTTGTTAATAACAAATTACAATACTAATTGTTGGAACATATTCTACGCCATTAGCTTTTACCGTCGATAATACATGTCACTAAATTAATAACAAAATGGCAGTTAATATTTTTATAACATAGATTTTACAGGTTTGGTTCCTCTCGACCGAATTCAAAACCATAAGACTTTACCACAAAAAGAACCGTAAAATCACTCCCCCATAAACTAGCCCTTACGCGAAATTTCAATCTCATAAGTATCAAACCTCCCTTGTTGGAAACATATCAAACTCGTACAAAGGACCTGTTACTACAGCTGCAACATAATAACTTAATAAGAAGACTTCACACATATCATTCCCTGCTTGTTCACTTTTGCTCTATTATTTTCTCCACTTGTTTGTGGTCCTGCCATAAGTAGATCATTGACAGTTATTGATTCATCACTCGCTCTCCAATTCTTTTACTCTTTAGACTCATGGACTCCCCTCTTGACTATATACAACCTTTGTTGCTTCGCCAGCTAACGCACATTCAATCGTTAGTAAAGCCACACATCACCAACAAGATCCATCGATGTCTTCACCTGTAGATATTCTACCAAACAGTAAGCCTTTATAACAATTCAAAGGATACAAAACACTTCCAAACTTCAGGATCATGAACAATAGATATATGCTAATTCTAGGATTACAAAGCAAATTCTGTGGCTAGTGTAACATCCAAATTTTCAGTCCAAATTTAAACTTTTCCAATCTTATTTTAAAACATAGTTTAGATAACAATTCTTTAACTAATAGCGGAAGCATAAAAATCCATCACAGTATTTTTTACAAAATACAGTACGATTTATGAAAGTATATTTCATCATCGAATACGACACAAAAGCTTTTGGTGTTACCATAGTCAATCTCACGACCATAGACAAATGAATAGGAAATCCAAAATTACCGGAATCGTAAACAAGCCAAAGCTATGCCCAAGGCAGATCTACCTGCCTCACAAGGCCACTAGACAACCTGCGGATACAAAACGTTTTATACACCAAGTTAGCTATAAACATAGCTAGTGAGTACTACCAAAAACTTTAATATTTTAAAACCAAGTCATTATCTTTGAAAACACAAGTTTGGCAATATACATACTATAATAGTATTCACATAAGCACATAAGGACGCGTGTCTGTCCATTGAGCCACAGTATCTCCACGTGGTAGCTAACCACGGTCAACATGTGCCCACATGGGGAATAACCACATCTCCCCGTCAAGGTAGGGGAAGCACGAAGCAGTCCACCATACAACGATTATCTGGAGTGAATGACCTGTTCCCCAAGTCCACTCGTGTTGCTTAGGTTCGGTGGCTCGTCAGCCCATTGAACCACACGGTCATAATGGGTACTATCATCCCCCTCCACTCTTTGCACCAATTCCTCAACCACCCGTGCATCTAGGTTCCCAATTGCCGAAGCTACATGAACCAATACACGTCACCCAATGGTTAGGAACCATCATGGTACAAAGTACTATACCTCAAGCACTGGTCCGGACCAAAACTCATACCACAAGGGTCACATAAAGCACATGCCATAAGGCCAAATAACTCCAAGCATTTAAGCTTAACAGTAAGCAAATAGACATCACATAACTCATAGCTCTTGAGCATAAATGCTCAATAAACAATATCACATTTGGCATCTCAATGCCCGTATACACCCTAGGTGTAAACATAATTTCATTAACTCAAAACCATATGTGTTGTCACAAGGTCATAACTTACTCCTATGTGGAGTATCATGACTCAAGAAAACTATCAAGTACAAACACAACATTAACATAGACCTTCTCATGAGTGGAGCATTGGTCTCATTTGATTCCATAAAATAAGTTCATTAGTCATAAAAGATTACACAAGTTCCACATCCTATATCAATAGATTTCATAAAACAAATAGCCAAACATATAAAACACCTTTGTAATGACTTATAAGCTTGAACAAAAGTTGGGTATCCGCAGGGTGCACTCACCTGAGGGTGTGATGAGGATCACGACCCTAATCAAAACAAAGCTCAAACACTTGCTCAATAGCCTATGGTCACAAAACACGAGGCCAACTTACATAAGTTAACCAAAAACAAGTTTTCTATAGAGTATAAGCTCAATACTATGCTTAGACACCTTTCGGGTCTTAAAAGACTCTATATAAATCTTCTATAAACATTAAAATCGAACCCCAATCACAAACAAGGTCAAAAGGCGGTCAAAATAACATTTTTGGAGGTCACAGGGTAACTCGCGCCGCGTGACAAAGAAGCTCGCGCCGCGCAAACTTTGCTGGAAAATGACCCTTCGCAGATTACCGGCCTCGCGCCGCGAGCCTACATAAACAGTAACTGTTTGCTGTTTTTCTTGTGCAGATTCGACCCAATCCGAAATCCTTTCAATCAAAACTTATTTGTAGCATGAAATAAGACTAAAACACTACAAAACTAACTTTAACATCACCACTTAACTTGGTTTTGATGATTCAAGCCCTAATTGCACCATTTATCCAATTTTGACCCCTTTACTAACATTAATCACATATTTCAACAAATCATCACCAAATACACTGTGTATAACTAAAATCAAACATACATGATAGCTAAAACTTACTTGATTATGAACCAATTCGTTCTTGCACTTTCTTGCTCAAAAACCCAAACTTAGATGATGGGTTAAGTGTTAAAACACACAACATCAACTAGAAACACCATAAGCTTCAAGATTACTCCTTGATTTCTAGCTCCTCATTTGACCTCCACCCCAAACTCTCCTTCTTTCTTTTTCTCTCGATGGTTCCAGCTTCAAATGAGGGCTTTTGACCCTCAAATTGGTCAAATAAACACATACACACACAATTACACCTTTAACCCTTCAATTTAATATTTGCACTATGAACCCTTAAAGTTTCATCCAAATCACACATATAACCCTTAACTCAAGACATTTACATCACTAATGATAAAAGCTTTAGTCATTTGTACCTTGTGCATTATTAATTATACTTCATGGCCAAATATTATTAGATAACTATAATCATTCTTGTAAATGATATAATTTTCCAAATTATCTTTAATATACTATAATTTATTTTACCCACATATAGAACACTTTATTAACCAATAATGATAACATTTTAAAATTTTAGAATATTACAGTACATCCACGGTCGACCGTGGCATCGACCGTCGGTCTGCTGGAACTTTTTGAGCCTTGCAAATAGAGACGTTGACCGTTTACCAAAACCACACACAACCTATTTTTACCATAAAAATAAACTGAAAAGAAGCTTACGAAAAGTTGGGTAAGTGTCATACTTCTTATGTTTGAACTTAATTATGAAAATGGAAGTTTGGAAACTAAATTCACAAAGTATGTTGGAAGTTTACCTCTTTGGGAGATTCGTTTTGCTAAATATGGCGTTGTCTTATTTTAATAGAAGATTGTGTTTGGTATTTGCCAAAATGGGAAGTCTTTTACTTTGTCTTCCAAGCTTGTATTTTTTATAAAAAGTTTCTCAATTTTTAAAAAAGTTTTTATAAAAATTATTTTATAAAAACTTAAACTTTTTTAATCATTTATTTTGTAAGCTCATAAATTTCAAACGTTTGTTTGTAGGTATCTTCGACATCGTCTTCTACTTGAACCAACTCGGATCTTGACGATTGGAGTTTGGCAATTTGATGAAGCTTATTTTGTAGTTTATAGATGTGAATATATATTTGTTTGAATATATAGATATTTGAAATAGTTCCTATTTTTAGGATCGGAGTAAAATTGTAAAAGGACTTGGATTATATGGGATAAAGTTTTGTTGAGCCGGTCAATGTGCTCTTAGGCCATGAGTAGCACCTTACTCAACCCAAATCAACCCAAACGTCACATCAGTTTTTTTTACTTTTTCTTCTCAACCCAAATCAACCAAAAACCCAAGTAGCACTCAACCCTCAACCCAATCTTTTTTCCACTTATTTATTTATATTTATACATTTATATATTAAACAAAATAAATTATTTAAACAATTCTATAAAAATAAAAATATAGCAAATAATAAAAATAAAAGTTTCATTAATAATAAAATAAAACAAAAATTACAAAACTCTAAATCGAATATAAAAAAAAATATACATTTCATTACTCCCAACCGTATTGTTTAGCAAGTTTTTTTTTCTTGGCTAATGTTGTCTTTAAAACCGTATTGTTCGGCAAGTTTTTTTTCTTGGCTAATGGTATTTATAGAATATTTTGGATAATTTATATATATATATATATATATATATATAACGCACGTATAGCCGTTGGGGGGGGTAATTTTTTTTAATGTAGCCATTACATACGTACACATTTTAATAAAAAAAAGGAAAATCCTTGTATCTCTCTGTTGGGCGGACCCGAAGTGGAGAGGGGGGGGGACCCGAGACCCCGTAGGGGTGTTCCCATGTGAAGCCGAAGGAGCCGAAGCTCCCTCCCGAACCCGTTACGCATGGCCTTAGAGTGAGCAGTATTTTTTCATAAAATGACACACATAATGATAATAATTGCTCATTCTTTATTATATATATTTCACCTTTTTTCAGTACACACACATATATATATATATATATATATATATATTTAGGAAAAAAGTTTAACAGGGAACTGTTTTTCGTATGAAGATTGCGAGAATTTTTTGTAACATCTATTAATGACTCATTATTAGAAGTACTTTGGTCAATTGTATGTTTACCCAACGTTGAATTGTGTCCGAATGAACCGTCATTAATAAGCGAGACTTAATATTTTTAAACTATCCCTCATTAACGAGTCGCAAAAAATTTTTAGCCATTAATTAATTTTAATCAAGGGCCAAGGTTGGTTCTCACAGTTTTTATATGAAAAACAGTTCTCGTTTAAACCCTCTTATAGTCTTATATATATATTTATGTGTGTGTGTGTGAAAAAGGTCAAGCGATAACTGTTTTTTTGTGTGAGACTTGTTTCTAACATCATTAATGAATCATTAATTAGGGTATTTTGATTATTTATATATTTACCCTACTGTGAATTACATTCGAGTGGACGAGTCATTATTAAATTGGTTTAATTCTACTAAAATACCCCTCGTTAATAAGTCATTAATAAGCCATTAGAATTCTTACCCATTAATTTATTTTAATCAACGGACCAAGATTGGTTCTCAAAGTTTTCGCACGAAAATAGTTTTTGTTTGGACCCTCATATATATATATATAAGGAAAAGTTTAAACGAGATTTGTTTTTCATGCGAGAACGACATGTCGAGAAGTTCATTTAAGAACCGCAAAAACCATTTATAACCACATTTAATGCATATTAATGACTCATTAATATGAGGCTTTGGCCATTTATATGTTTACATAACCGTAAATTACATCAGTGTGAATGAGTCATTATTTAATAAGGCTTGATTTTCTTAAAATACCTCTGTTAGCCATTAATAAACCTCCATTACTAGAAATTGATTTATTTTAATCAAGAGTCAATATTGGTTCTCACGGAATTCTCAATAACAATGGTTCTAAAGTGAAATCTTATACACACACACTTAGGTGATGTTAGTTTTTGCGTAGCCAATCCAAAAGAGAGGCGCCTCCTCTCAGGCTCCACAGGAACACTGCCGCTCTCCTACAACCGGCAGATAGAGACCTCCTCTGGCTTAACCAAACCGTTACTTTCTCTCTCCATTTTTTTCTATCTCTCTCATCTTTCTCTGTATCTCTCTCATCTCTATTCTCTCTCATTTTTAATTTAAAAAATTGAAAAGATTTAAAGAGTGGATAGGATTGAATGAGGGGTTAAAGGGTTGGTAGATGCTTGTGGATAGCCTTAGACGAATGGGGTGTTTGGATAAGCTTATTTTTTTTAGGTTAAGTTTTTTAACTTTTTAATTTATAAGCTTATGAGTGAAAAAAGTGTTTGGATTAGCTTATGATTTATAAGCTAATAAGCTTATTTTAAAAGAGTGTTTGGCCTGTCTTATTATTATAAAATGACTAAAAAAGACATGCTTACATTAGAGAATTTCTTTTAATTTTGGGAAAGAGATGAAAAGGCTTATTCAAGTTTATAAAAAATGGTATAGGTAAATGTACAAAAATAAGCTTATAGGTGAGAAAAAAAGTTGATTCAAGATAATTTATCAAAAATGGCTTATTTTTGCTAGAGATAAGCTTATAAGCTTAAGCTAAGTACTAAACACAAAAAAGTTTATAAACCCAAAAAATAAACTAATATGTTAAAAAGCACATAAAATTAGCTAAAACAAACACCCCCTAACATTCCATATAAAGAAAAAGTAGTTTCATCTAACTTATATTTGTAAACATACACATACAACATCTATCATTTTCCAAATAAAAATAAAATTGTACCGATGATATGAGAATAATTCAGGTCAGAACAAACGCATTTTATGTGGCTGCAAAATAAAATGCTTCTTAAATTGGAAATAAAAATAAGTGTGGGCCAATTGAGCTTAAGAAAATTATGTTGTCTTGTTTTGCTTCAGCCTTTAGGTGTCTATTTCAACATTTTTGTAAATAAATAAATAAATAAATGTTTGTGTTTTTGTTGTTGTCTTTCGCCACATAAAATAATTGAATGTTGGAGTAATTGTTGTTTTGTTTTCACTTTTGGCATGACATTTCTACATTTTTTGGGAAGCTTTTCAATGAAACAATCTCGCCTATTACACATTACATTTTCACATATTTTTATTAAATTAGCGATTTTTTAATTTTTTTTAACGGCCTAGTTACATATGAACAATGTTCATGCTGATCACAATTGCTGGTCCAGATGTTTTTCTTTCAATAAAGTACAATATCATCTTGTTGCTCATGACCTACTGGTATCAAGGTGTTCCTCATGATTTTATAGTCATCGATTCAAGTCTTGCAAAAGATGTAAATTTAGGATTAAATTATTGTACTGTTTAAAAAAAACAACAACAATCTTGTCGCTATTTACCTTAGTGGGTCAAGGTGGGATGATATGATATCTGGGCCGTCTACTACGGGCTAGTGTCGGGGTGTTGGTTTCAGCAAAGGAATGCCTATCAGCATCGAGTAATTAATTTTTTTCTATTTTCTTTTACTCCTACAGCTTTAAAACATTGATATTTAACTTTTTTCCAATCTTTCCTCTTTAAATACTTTTGTAACTCGTTTATTTAAGTTCACACATTCTTGTAAGTTTGTGGGATTCCATCTCAAAATTAATTAGCTATGACAGTAGTCCAGAACTCTTATTAAGCACATTACGAAGTCACTTTTCGTTCGATGTGAGACATTACTCAACATGCCCCTCAGTGGCGTTCTTTTTTTTCACCCAACACCTGGATATTTATGGGTTACGTGGAGTCCGTATGACATTTGACCAACCATGACCCATGGGTGAATCTGATACCATGTAAGTTTGTGTGGTTTCAACTCAAAATCAATTGACTATGAGAGGAGTAGCCCAAGACCCTTTTTAAACACATGATGAAGTCACTTAACATCCGATGTGAAAAATAACTCAAGAGTTCTTTCTTTTCTTGTAAATTCCTCTCAACCTCACATACTTTATCTAAAAATATAGAGTTCTTGTTCATCGTCTATGGACAACAGAGACAACCCATTAAAACATCAAAAAATCAAAAAATATATATAAATGAATTAAATGGACAAGAAGCTGAAAATTCGAGACGTGAAACAAGAAAGAGATATTGTATAAGTAGGCCTCTAACGACCCGAAACTACGACTATTTACCCGAATAGTGAGATTTAATTATTAATATGTCCTTTGAGTTAACTTTTTAGGTTAATGAACTCATTTTAGGGGTTATAATGTAAAAGTAAAGGCTTAGGGGATTAATATTTGAACCACGGTGTAAATTATACATGTTTTGCGGGCGTAAGATGTCAAATTGTTAAAGTTAACCCATGATTATGGGTTTAATCTGGGCAGAAAACTTAGTAGCCCTAGGTGTGAGAGGGGGTGTTCTTGAGAGTTTGGGCAAAAACTTAAGAGTTTTAAAGAAGATTCGGAAGATTGAAGCCTTGGTGGTGCAAGATTGAAGCTTACATTGGTTGCATCATTGCTATTCTCGACTTTCTGGGGTAAGCTTACTGTTTTTCCTAACCCTAGGTTCTGTACTTGTGGTTCTTGAGGGATTGATCATTAATTCAAGTTTTGTAATAGTGACCTTCTAGGATAAGGTGCTAGCGAATCGGGCTGCCGGGTTTTCTAGACGAACTTCTCAAACACAATTTTGCTTCCATATTGTTTTTTTTCCTAAATATCGAATAATAACTAAAACTGATGGAAATAAATTTTGGGAGAATTGTTTTGGAAAATCATGCTTCTCAAGTGATAGAAAATTCTAAGAATGAGTGTTGTGGGTTTTGAGATTGCATTTTGGGAAAACTATCCTTTTAGGGAGAATGAAGTTGGGCCCAATAATGGGTAATTATGTACGTGGTCCAAGTGTCCAACTACTAACTAGTAACAAGTCCATTAAGGATAGGAAAACTCTAAAAAAGATGAGGGGTAGTAGAAGTTAGAAGAGGTGAACAAATTCGGTCCTGAACTTTTTCGGGGTCGGTCCGGTTCAGGACGGGCCGGTCCTCGGTGGACCAGTCATTTGGTTTTTGGGCGGTCCGATCTTTTTTTGGACCGGTCCTCGTCCGGACCGTTCCGACTTCGGTCCAGACCCAGTTTTCGTTTGGATATATTTCGGTTCAGTTTAGATGTTTCCGGTTTTGTATTTTAAGTTTCTGTTAAAACATTTCCGGTTTTCTGTTTCCTTTTCGTAAAAATTTTTTGACAATTTAAAAATTAGAGAGAATAATATAGAGAAAATATGTAAAAAGAAGTTTGGTGTAAAGAAAAATGGAAGAGGTGGTGAGGTATTTACTGAGGATTTGTAAAGCAAACTAGCTGTTGGGACTGGTCCGGACCGACTTGTTTTTTAGGACCGGTTTGGACTATTGGACCGGCTCGGTCCGGACCGACTTTCGGACCGGTTCGTGGCGGTCTTCACCTTCGGACCGGTCCGGACCGAGGACCAGCACGGCGGTCTGGGACCGGTTCAGGACCGGTCCGGTCTTGACGGTCTTCATTGGACCGGTCTGACTAGTCCATTTGTTCGCCTCTTCTTAACTTAGAACCAATACATTTGGTTATGATTGATGTTTGGTAAAAAAAATTTGGATTTTAATAACCACGGTATTGTTAGGACTGTGGATAAGAATAAAATAAATTAATTTTAGTTTTTAAAATATGTAACCTTGTTTCATGTATAAAAAGTTGAAAACTAATTAAAAGGTAACCATGAAAAGTTAATTACGAAGACATGAGTTGTGATTGCTATTTTTAAAAAGTGAAATTACTTTTTTTATTTCTATCCACGACCTTAGGGTTGTGGTTATCACCCTTCTTTTTTTAACATTGGGGGGTGGGGTGTTGTAAAATACTTCTTGTTTTGCATGAATCACGGAGCTATGCCTTTAATGGTTCATTTTTTTAAACAGCAACAAGATTTATAAAAGACTAGCAAGATGCTAGAGAACCGAGTACAAGAACAAAAGGAGAAGAAAAATGTTAATTTTTAATGGTTCATGTTGTGATAAGTGTTGTGAAAATGCTAATATTCATGCTCAATTTTTAATTAGTTCCATTGACTTCTTGTTACTGAGCCTATATTCTAAATTACTTCTTATAGAAAACCTAACTAAAGACCAGACAAACTAAATCACAAAAGAAGAATACTCTCAGAAAAAATTAAATGTCTTTTCAAAGCCGTTTTTTTTTCGTTAATCTGGTTTTGTTTTTTTTAACTGCAAGTTTTGTTATATATCGAATCGATGAATTCAATTAAATTAGTAATACAAAGAATGAACTCTTTACATCATATATCACTACAACAAACAAGCCAATTTTCGATGGCAAAATCCGTCGGAAAACAGTGTTTCTGACGGAATATGATGACCAGAAAAAGGGGCCTCGCTAAACGGATTTTCGATGGACACTCTTTCAGACGGATTTCCGACAGACACCGATTTAATACGGATTTCCAGCGGATACACAGACTGATTTCTGACAAACCTGTTTCAGATGAATTTTTGACGTACCCGTTTTAGACGGATTTCCGGTGGATACATTTCAGACGGATTTCCGACAAACCCGTTTCAGATGAATTTTTGACGTACCCGTTTCAGACAGATTTCCGACGGCTAGGCTAAAAACTCTAACTGTGCTTGGATGCTATTGGGATATACATTGAAATTACTTACTCAAAACTTCAATTGTGCGTGGATGCCAAAAGGCTTTACTCAAACTTTTAAATATATTTTAGCCTTTTATAATCTAAGAGTTGTGTTCAATAAAGTATATTTAAAAAACATAGTCCTGCAATTTTAATATTCAATCAGAGGTGATTGAGTATACAATCACATATGATTTGTAAAAGCATCACATGTGAATTACGAAAAATTACGAAAATGCCACTCCGCCAAAATTTTTAAAATTTAATCTGGACCATTGATGACATTGATCCAAAGGCTAAAACTAGTCCCTTAGGACTATGAATTAATTATGGACTATATTGAACATTCTTCTATAATCTAATATTAGTTTTTAGTTAATCGCTTTGTGCAAACTCCACTTCCTTTTCCATGTACACCACATCTGTAAACAAGATCTCAACTATTACACAAAATTTAAAACTACTTCGGCATAAAAAAATAATGCAATATCAATAATTATTTCACAAGATTTAAAATCCCCCCCCCCCCCGGGCCAATAGACAAAAAAATTGGTTCGTCGTTCAAACCCAAAACACCACCGACGCAAAGAAGGTGACGTTAGAGAGAGAGAGAGTTAGATCCGACTTCAAAGATGTTGCCGTTAGAGACAGCGGAGAGCGTACAGATGGTGGCGCTATTGTAAGCGGGGGCGTCATCAAGGCAAGGGCGTCATAGTAGGAGGAGAGGAGGTACATATGTATACGTCGTAGGTGTTTGCGGTGTTGTAAGCGGTGGCTCGGTAGTCGGTAGGTTGTGGCATCCTTGGTGGTGAGGGCGGCACCACCGATGGTTAGGTGTGGAGAGAGTAGAGAGTAAAAACACTTCTTTTTTTAGTTTACGTACAAAAATATACAAAATAATAGCAATTAATACCTAAAATATGAAAAAAAAATTAGAAAACTTCGTCGGAAATTTCCAACGGATTTGCAACGCACTTATTATAATATCAATTATTTTAAGAGTTTTCAGCGTTTTTTTCTCACAATTTAACTACACATACACACGCGTATGTGTATTCCCCTACAACAATATACACCAATATATTTCGTGTCATGAACTAGTACAGTCGTACATACACACATGTGTATATGTCTCTATACGTACACGTATGCATATATGCAAGTATGCACGGATACTTATACGACTACATGTACCGACTCTTATAAATGGATAATTATACGTAAAACACTCATATTTTGAGTTTACTTAAAAATCTATACAAAATAATTGCGATAAATACCTAAAAAATGAAAAATTAAAAAACTCCGTCGGAAATCCCGACGCACTTATCATAATATCACTTACTTTAAGAGTTTTTAACGCTTTTTCTCACAATGTTAGCACATATATACACACGTACCTGTATTCCCTTAAAATATATACCAATATCTTCCGTGTTATGCACTCTTACATACCCACGTATGTATATGTCTCTATAAGCACACGTACGTATATATGCAAGTATGCATAGATACGTATACGACTACAAGTACCGACTCTTGTAAATAGACAATTATACGTAAAAACGCTCCTATTTTGAGTTTATGTAGAAATCTATACAAAATAATAGTGATAAATACAAAAAATATGCAAAAATTAGAAACCTCGTCGGAAATCCATTGAAAAATTAATTTCTGATAGATTCGGTTTGCGACGACTTTGCGATGGATTTCCAACAACGTGGTTTCCTCAGAGATCTGTTGCTAATCCGTCGGTATTCCGACGACCAGTCACCCGTCACAAAATCTGTAAGAAATCCTTGCTAATACGTCGATAATCCCTCTAAAAATGTCAGACAAATTTTTTTATCAGAAATAGTGGATTTTCTAGTAAAGGTGAGTTAGTACATACATCAAGAGATTGTATACGTATAAGATACATAAAAAAGTTATTATCAAAGAAATAATTGGTGAAATATTGTTGATAGGCATGGTTGATACGACTATACGAGTAATGTTATTTAAAAAGTAATCCGTTTGACGCTGTTAATGATAAATGCGTCATTTAATTATAAGAAAAGTAAATTAAATGTCTAGATACATAGTTGGTTTAAAAAATAATAAATATGAAATATTAATAAAAAGATATCAAATAATAAAGGAAACTATATTATTTTCATTTTCGGTGCCTATCACATCTTGTATTTTAGCTCAAGTATTCTTGCCTTTTTTCCTTTCTTGTATTTTTGGTAGATTAGCTTTTTTAGCTCCTTTTCTTTAGAAGGTTGTTGTATCTTCCTCTATATTTATATTCCTTCGTTGAATACAAGATTCACATATTAGACCATTATATTCTTTATGGTATCAG
>JAUEJL010053873.1:0-20182 GCA_032274825.1 Drosophyllum lusitanicum
AGGAGAGTTTAAATAAAAACTGTTTTTTGTGCGAGAACTTTTAAAACCAATTTTGTCACTTGATTAAATAAACCAATAACTAATAATTTTAAGGATCCATTAATGCACTTATTAAGGACTCATTAATGAGTAATATTTTGAGAAAATCAAGTTTTGCTCATTAATGACTATTCATCTGGACGCAATTTACTGTTAGAAAAATATATAAATGATCAAATACCCATATTAATAAATATTTAATAATGTTATAAAGAGTTTTTGTAAAAAAAACTGTTGTAATTTGAACTTTCTAAAAATAAATAAATAAATAAAAGAAAGAAAAGAGCCAAAAAATAATCAATCCTTGTGTGTGTTGGACGCACGGCTGTCTTAAGAGTTGAACTATTCGGGCAACCACCCAAGGTTCATGGTTAGATGGGGTTAATATAGTCTCTTATATGTATGTATATGTAATTAAGTTTATGAGCCCACATGTACAGACATATAGGGGAAAAGCCCCGAATTCTTAGGCCCAAAATCTGAAACACTGATTTATAAATTGAAAAAGCAATCTGCTTTGAAATCTTAGACTCATAGCAACCGCATAGGGGAAAAAGAAAAACCAAATTAATATACGGCAAACTATTTAGCTATAAATTAGAAGTCGAGGCGTTGAGGAGAAAGTAGAGACGATTAGTCTCATCTTTATTTAGATTGGTTCTCATTATGCCCTTATTTATTAGTTAGTTAATATATTTAGTTACTTGAAATCATTTACTTACTTGAGTCATTTGTTAATTGGTTACTTTAAATTTAATCATTTTGATATCAACTATCAAGTTTGTTGGTGTCACTTTTTTGAAATCTTGAAACACTTGAAAATTAGCTAAATGTCTTGATAATTACTTAATTAGTTTAGTAGTTATTTAGTTTATTAGTTAAAGTGGTTACTTGATATCAAGTTAATTGGTGTGTTTACTTGAATACCTGAATCATTTTATAATTAATTAACAAATCATGTTTTTCAAAATGCATTTATCTTGTAATAAAAAAAAGGAAGAAAATAGAAGAATTTGAAAACCTAAAACAATCTCAAAGAGGGTTAATGCATAAATTTATAAAAAATTCTTATTCAACTTTTTTATATATTTTAGTTTGTTTGTATATTTTAGAATATTTAGGGGCTCATTTTTTAGTTTTGTCCCGGGCCTTATAAATGCTTGAGACGGTCTGGTTGGACTTGGACGCATGACCCAAATGAAAAAAAAGATGGAACCATTCTCTCATATGTATAAGACTTAAGAGTTTTTTATAGATCAAATATGCTATAATAAATTAATTAATTACTTGTCTTCTTTCTCATAGTCGATAACATGATTTGTTTATCTAAATGTAAAAGGTTCACATCTATTTTAGAACAATAAAAACGACCGACTAATAAAGACAACCGAAAATACACAAATTTTGTTAGATGAAATACAAGTTATATAACAAAAATTAATTTGCAACAACATAACATAATAAACTTAGACTTATGAAAACAAGTGTTCAATCTACATAATAAAATAAAACAGATAATAACATATGATTCACAGTAAAATACGTGCTATGATATTTTGAATTTGAATATATTAGTATTAGACTATTAGGTTATTAGATTATGAAATTGTTATGCATCCTCAAAAGAATTTCTGGATCGGTCCCAGTTCTTTACCCGAAACCGGTGGCACCGCTCCCGGTTCGGCACAGTCCCGGTTCGGTTCGGTTCGGTCCGGGCTGTCCGGCTGGGTCAAATACTCACTGTTACTAACATCTCACCGACACCTGTGACATTAAGCTTTCCTTCCACATACGAAATTGCCTCTGCGTGGTCAATATTTAGTAGGTTTGTTAACAAACCGAATGTTCTTGAACCATTTGTAAAATCGTTCGGCGAAAAGTTTGTTTGTATTCGTTTGTTTAATAAATGATCCTTCGTCTAAGTCCCTTTATGTTGGATTGCAATATAGTGTATGTTCCTTCGTCTAAGTCCCTTTATCATTTAAATAATCAAACAAAAATGTACACGAACTTACCAATCTTTTAAACACTTGAACACAAATGCCTGTTTGTTTATCGTTCGTGTTCGCTAAAGTTAAAAGAAAACACGAACACAAAAATCAATTCTTGTTTGTTTATTTGTTCAACTAACATTCACGAACAAACACGTACAAGCCTCGTTCTTGTTCGGTTCGTTTACAATCCTAATATTGAGTACTCTTTATGTTTGCATTTTCTATCATTTTCGAGCTCACGAGATGTCGCAAGTAAAACCAAATGGTACCCAGAATGCCAAACAGGAAAATTAGCAGGTTGAAAAGAGCTTGTATATACACATGACGAACAATTTTCATGCCACACTTCGGTTAATGACTCGAATCCGTTCCAAAGACCAGAAACCAGGGGTTATATATAATCTATATTACATATTCCACGACTCGGAAACAATGATATATATATGATGCTTTTATTCAAGATCAGCTACAACATCCACCACTCTGAGCAACTGTTCCGTCTCTCGCTCCTGTGCCTTGAGGACGTCCATATCCAACCTTGATCCCAGACGACTATTCATTTAACATCAACCACAAACACAAATCATCACCAACTCGATACAAAAAAGACGAAGAATCTAAGATAAACTAAAAATGAAGAAAGATAGAGGCATAGAGCACAAGTTATACCTCATTGGACACGTCAAATACGCCTTCCTGGATCTTCTCCAGTATTTTTTCAGCAGTCTTTAGAAAAGCCTGTATAAAGAATAATTAAAAGAAATAAATCAATAGTTAGATATTATTAAATGTGGTGACTTCGACAAACTTATGAATGGTTGTGTTTTATCTCAATCAGTTATAGAAAATTTTAGCCAAACTGGAATGATTCGAACAAGTTGCCAAAAGTCTATTTAAATGCATACAACCTCCTAAATTGTTTTATCAAGATCTTTACTATACTTGCACTAATAGTGTTTTCAAAAGCATAAATTATGCATTAACTGTTTATAAAATTATTTTTAGAAAATTTGGATAGATATGTTTGCTCGTCAACCCAACCCGGCCAGGCCTGTTTCAACTTTCAACTGTTATAAAGAAACGCCCCATTCCAATCTGAGCCCATATTGTCGCGTTACTCAACCATAAGGCCCATCTATTTCGCTAACATTACAATCAATTTCACTCGGATGCTTAGTTTGGATTTTGGAACATCCCTTATTATGTCTCATTTATATGATGAGTCATTCAGATTGTACCCTCAAAATTAAAAAACATAGACAATAGATAATTGTAAATAAATGTAAAAACGTACCTCCTCAACATGCTGTGATGTTCTTGCAGATGCCTCCAAGAACAAGAGCCCGTTTTCCTTTGCAAACTGCTCCCCCTCCTCTTTACTGACAGCCCTTCGGTGGGAAAGATCACTTTTATTTCCTACAAGCATGATTGTCATGTTGGGATTGGCATGTTGACGTGCATCTTCAAGCCACCCAGCTAGATGATTGAATGTTTCTCTCCTACACAAATTAAACCACACGAAACTAATTATGATATCCCAACTATAAATTTTGTAAGCCAATCCTCGAATGTTTAAATCATGATCTTATTTTCTGTTGTCACATGATTTAGAAACATACATATAATAATAGTATTTACGAGTACCTAGTAATATCATAAACCAGAAGTGCCCCAGCTGCTCCCCTGTAATATGACCGGGTGATTGATCTGAATGATTCTTGTCCAGCCTGTATCAAGTAATTCAAAGATATATAGAAGTCAAGATAATCACATAAAAAGCAAGTGGCACAGGAATAAATTTTTACAAAAAGATAACGATAATCATATATGCATACCCTTTGTTCTATTTTTGGCCATCAGTTGTGGAGGAATTCAATATTTTATTATTGGATATCTTTTTTGTTCTTTTTTCTATAAAAAGATTTCATTCTGAATCCAATTGTTCTAACTTCAATTTTTGAACTATTTTATCAGACCATATACCCCAGTCAGATAGTTCTTTTCTTTTGTACTATGTATCTTGATCAATACTTCTTCAAGATGTAATTACACATATTTTTTTGTGCTTAAAATCATCACCCCTACTGAAAATTTTATCCACTTTTGTCATCATCTTAAAAAAAACATTTTCTCAGCCTTCAGAGAGCAAAGAGCATCATTTCCTATTATACTAAGATGAATACTAGGTTAATTTTCTTATCAACTTCCTTCAGAATCACGCTATGTCCTTTCTCTCTGGCAAGCTAACTGTCTAAATTTTTTTATCTTGCATCATGATCATTTTGACTTTTTCTTATCCTCTACCATCCTAACTAAAAGACTTATGACCTTTGTCCTTCAATATTATACAACCAATAGTAACTCTTACAAATATCACCTTTCAACAGTTCCCTTGGTCATCATTATTCATTACAGATATGCACCCATCACACCTGATTACATGTACATCTTTGCTTGCATCATATTTTCTTTTTCATTCCCATGACAGGATATATCACCAGTATTTATTCACTCATAGAATCTTCATCATCCGATTAAATAAAAATTTCACTCGACTTCTGCTTAGTTATCTTAAGTCTATATTGGAAGATCTTCCAATATGAGACTAATTACACATTTCCATTTTCTTCCAACCAGCAAAGCAATATGACTACGTATGAACCAATTTTCACTATTTATTTTGCTTTGACAGTTTGACTTATGAATCATTTACCCTTCTTATTTCCCTTGTTGCTTATAGCAATCTCATACTGTTTCATTGATCATATCCCATAACCCATCTTTTCTAAATATTTTTTACAAACTTTTATCTCTCAAGTATCTAAACTACATATCCAAGCTCCTATATGTTTAGATATATTCTATCATTTTCCTGTCTTTACTACCTACAGCCTAAGCTCTATTCATATTTAGTCGCATTTCAAACATACATTTCCAACAAGTTGTTATTCTCAATTAAAAATAGGTGCTTGAGTAATCAAAATCCTTATGCATAACTCTTCTTATTGGTATTCTTTTTTGATACACTTACTCTATTGTTTAAACATCCGAACACTGGCTCTAAACTTCAGCTCTATTCAAGTTCTCCACCACAAGCATTTTAGTTTAATCATCTTAATAAATGGTTTCACCTATTCATACTTTCCTTTTGGCTCTTTTACTTTAACAAGGCTTCACTTGTCACGTTACTTTCTACTTCGCTACTTTGAGCCTATCTTGACTCTTCACTGTGAACTTGTATCTTGATAATACACATTATTCTTCAAACAATGCATATTATTTTCATACACATCTTCTATTACCATAACAATTTCACTTTATTTTGCTAACTAGGTCGTGCTTTTAATTCTCCATCCAATGGATAGGCTATAATACGTCTCTTTATTATTTGAATGCCCATGCATCAAGAGAATGCAACACCTATCAAATCTTTATCTAAAAGATTCTTGCTTTACGTGGACAGCATCATATTTTCCTTCACTCTAGAGTTTGTATACTAGCTTACTTTCATATACTCACTTTGATCTCTACATATTCATTTTGACACATACATTGTGCTCTTTGACTAATATTATACAAATTCTATTTTTTTTTCTTATCTAATTCTTCGATCATATTCTCCATCGTACAAATCTTTCTTATACCTTTTCAACCACTATTGACAATACTCTATCAATAGCCTTTCATGATATCACTTTGTGCAATATATATTTTCCTTCTTCTATTTCTCTTAATAATTTCCTTTTATCACTTGATATGCATTCTTATCTCTTTCTTCATTGTATCTTCACTCTCCTTTGTCTCATTTTTTAGCTTCGCTATATTATTCACACTTTTTTCCATTTAATTGAAACATAGCCAACCATCAAGGGCTTATATTGTTTGCTAGCTATCACACCCTACATAACACAATACCAAAAATTACTAATGAGGTATTGTTGGTTGCACCCTCGTCCAGCCTATTTTATTGGTTTTATTCGGTCAAGGTTTTTATCATCATTGCTTAAGTTTAGGCTTAGAGATAATTTTATTGGTGAAATTTTGTCTTTTTCATGGACTAAGGTGTGATATGAAAATAGATTAGGGTGCAGAAAAAAATCTTTACTAATATCACAAGTTCACAACATGTTTTGACATCCGTATTTCCATCAAGAGAGACCTAATAAACTTAGCTTCATGCCTTCATCATCATCACTAACACTAAAATTAGTTCCTTTACATAAATTGAACCATATCGGATGATTTCATCTTAAATCATTCTTGACTGCCAATCAATTGATATTTTGTACATTAACACACTTTGTCACTCTTAACTGCTCATCTCCAAATTCCATCAAATCATTATGTTACTATGATCCTTACAAAGACCAATCCTAAACCCATCCAAACCAAAGATGGTACAGGTCCTTTGCATTCACAAATAGGTATAAACCAAAAAAATTTACAGTTTGTAACCCTTACTTCTTACTTTCCATCTTACATCTACTTCCCCTTGGATCTTGCTGCATATCTACCAGCCTCCAAGCACTGAGAAAGGCTTTTTCTTTACACTATTCCTCAAGTTCTCCACTTCTTTTCCATCACTTGTGCTATAGGGTAGCCTTTCACAAGAATGGATAGTAGGGTAGCCATTTACTAGAATAATAAACCTTACACATTGGGATGCTGCTGATGTTTTCAATGACCATGTTTATAAACTCCAAGAAATATGAAACCTAACAAGACAAGCGGCATTCTGAAGACATCTTCCAGATAACAAAGATCCTCTAAATTTCATAACCAACATATCACACACCTTGCAATTCATGAAAATTTGCAAACTATTTCGCAAAAACAGTAGTTTCACCCCCACCTCCCAAACAAAAGAATTTCCGATAGATAAACTGATTGACATTTCCAGACTGGCATGACCACATGGTTAATTGATCCTAACTAATACATAGCTAAGAAAAAGAATTTGCTTGAACCCTTCAAAGCCAATTGAAAACTATCCACTCTTTGCAAACTGACCACATTCAGAGCACAACAGTATAAAACCAACCCATGGCCAATCTCGGTACATGGAACCCGTCTGGAAAATCTATAGTGGTAAAAGCAGAGACTGCTAGCTAAAAGGAATTTTCTCGGTACCTGTAATTAATATTATATTTCGATATGGCACTGGAGCTACTAACAAAGCGATATAGTTTATAATTCCTCAACATAATCGAAAACAAAAACGATCTCTATAACAAAGCGATATAGTTTATAATTCCTCAACATAATCTATGATCATCAAGAAATTAAGACAGAAACAAAATTATTCTAGTAATAAAATAAAAAAAAGAAAGATTACTAGGATCAAGGATCAAATGAAGTGGTGGTGGAAGGATGGATGGATTAGTAAAAAAACACATACAGTATCCCAAATCTGAAGCTTAACGGGCCTGCCGTCAATGGATACCATACGAGCACCGAACTCCACTCCAATAGTCAAGTCATGAACTGGTTGAAACCTCTTGTCGGTGAATTGCAACAGCAAACACGATTTCCCTACACCTGAGTAAACAAACAAGCACCAAAGTTCTCTGAAATTAATCGTTGCACACAACTTTGACTTGATTGAAATAGGGTTTTTAACATCAAAAGCGTAGGTAAATGTTTAGGGTTGTAATGATTAGAGATTGAACTAACTAAGAGGAGAAATCAAAAAACGAAGAAGTAAAAAGGATACCTGTATCGCCGATGATTATGTATTTGAAAAGGTAATCGTAGGACATTGTTAAACCTAACACGTACAGTACAGATTGAGAAAAGATGATGACGATTATGATGATGATTTGTTGTTCTTGTGTTGGGGTTTATGCTTTTGCCCAAGAAAACTTGACGTGGCAGATAGAGATACCTTTGACAAGAGTAGAAATGCCTAATTTAGCAGATACCTTCACCGTGGGTCTTTAGTTTGGGCGGGTTTTCGAAAACAACAGACAAGGGTTTATTACTCATAAAGAATAGTTTAGGAATCGTATATTGTCGTATGGATGTTACTGTGGATTCAGTCCACTAACATAATTTTACTGTTAAAAAAATCTATTTAATTTATTGAACGATTTTAATTTTTTATTTAATAAAACAAATGTAATTTCTTAATTCTAATCATTCATATAATTAAAATTAGAATTTCAGTTTTGTCAAAATTAAATGAATCAAAATTATTAGAAAAAAATTCATATATGTCATTTTAAAATCTTAAAATATTATATTTGTTTACTATAATTTACAAATATTCATATATACTCTATAACATTTTAAAATATCATATTTAACCAAATACTTGATTTTATCAATTTAAAATATTTTATAATTTTTTTAATTATAACAAATAAATATTTGACCTTATAGTTCTAATTGTAATAATAAAAATTGATGACTTATATAAGAAATACAATCATAATGCTGTCTATCAAATCTTTCTTGTTTTATAATTATTTAATATCTTTTTATTAATGTTTAATATTTATCATTTTTAAATACCCCGTGTATCACACGAGTATCTAATCCAATATATATAAAAAAAACACAAAATAGACTACATGTATACATTTATTTTGAAACTTAATAAGAGCATGCGTTATAAGTCATGATAAAAGGTCAGGTTGAGATTTGTTTCGAGTCCCGAATATTACAAATTTCTAAATACTAATTCAAACCTACACTCTAAACTACTTTAAAACAAGTGATATTTCATGTGAATAGAATTTGTGGCCTTCAATTAGCTTACTTTGGGTAATTGAAACTAATATTTGTACTTTGGTTTTTAGAACGGCTTCTAAATCCTTCAATATTTATTCACGACAGGACTCGAACTCATAACCTTTGATCCATTAGTAATCACCACACCAAAAAACCCAAGTAATAGATTTTAAATTAGTTACTATTATGTCCATTACCACACTATATTTATATCTCCCATTTATGTGGTTTTCTAACCAATTACTTTCTCACCTTAATTATTTGAAGATGAAGAGTTTTTTTTAATCAAAAAGTCTTATATCTTGTACCAGGGATCAATATAAGGTAAGCATAATATGAGGTTAAGTTTCTATTTATAATTAGGTTTTTGATTCCGTGATACCCGTTTTCAGTTAATATTAAAAAATGTAACATTAAGATTGTAATTTTTTTATTTAATACAATGATTTCTGTTGTCATTGGGCCAGCCACCTATATTATCTTTTGGGCCTGACTAATGGTTACTAGGAAACTCTAGATGGGCCAAAATATATCATTGAATTAAACATTCATTAAATTAGGGCCTGGGGCCCATTATCTGCTACAACAGTAGCCACCCGGACCACCCCCGGGCCCCTCCCCATTCGTAAGAAAGAAAGAAACAACCGTGTGTGTGGTCTGTGTGTGTGTCAAGTGCATACGACAAAGCAAGAGAAGCAAGAAATCGAGCACGACTCTCTCGAATCCTTGAAGAACCGATTGTTTAAGCTTTAGGTACGAGATTCTTACACTGCTACAACTGATTTCACGGTGAAATCTTAGTTTATCGTTGGTTTCGTGCCCTGTCCTGTCTTGCGTCGGGCCAAGAACCAACACACACAAATCGCGAGTTTTAATTAGGTTAAATCCAAATCAATGGGTTAGGTTTCAATCATTCGGTATTTACAACACCGTTATCTGACATAACTTGAATTAGAGTATGAGCAATCGACTGATTGCCAACTGTTGTCTGTATGTATATGCGTCGATCCAAGCCGAGAAAAAACCCAGATCGGGAGACTACTGTAACTCACTAAAATGTAATTAATTGATAGGGGTTTACCTCTAGGATGATTGAGAACTAATGCTATCAAAAGTACATGGTTTGATTTCCATTTGAACAAGTTTGATTTTGAATTTTGAAGCTGGATTTGAGCCGAGAACAGTCCCTGTAGCCTGTAGGTGAGTCGATGATGAATCTGATTCATTGGATTTTTCTCAAAATGTGATTAGGGCTTAATATCTTGTCTATAGGTGAATAACTTAGAGTTAGCAAGCTGTTATGGTTCTTGAAAATTGCTTTGGACTTCATTTTAAAAATCTAAATGTTAATTTCCGAATCAAGGAAACAATGGATAGGTTGAACGAGAGACCCACTAAGATTAAAGGTTAAACATCGAATTAGACCATGGGAAGGGGTACACTAGTTGCGTATGTTCTTGGTGTTAGCAGGGATCATGAACTGAGTTTCTAAGTCCAAATCGGTAGTTGCAAATCAAGCCCTTAAGCAATTCGCAAATCACCATTAGAACTTGAACTGTAAAACCTTTCATAGTTCAATTGGAAATCTTGAGAGTAGATCACTAATTAATTTGTTGAAATCACAAATTAGCACACTGAGATGAATCGCCAGTCAGTTACTGATTTATTTGATTTGGGCCGATAATGGACTGAAGTGTTATTGGGTCGGTCCACTCCCTATTCGGGCCCAACTCATGACCGGAAATTTATGAGTTTTTAAATGGCTGTTTGGACATATTAAGAATTGCAAATTACTGCATGTTAGCCAATTGCAAATTACGGTCTAAACTTGAATTGCAAATTACGGTTTAAATTTGAATTGCAAATTGAGGGTTAAAACTTGAATTGCAAATTGAGGTTTAAACTTGAATTGCAAATTGAGGATTAAACTTGAATTGCAAATTGAGGGTTAAACTTGAATTGCAAATTGAGTATAAGGAGTGAAATCACAAATCGGTCATGTACCTTTGAATCACAAATTTAATTATAAAGCCAATCACAAACTAGGCCTATGCACATGAATCGCAATTTGGGCTTAGGGCCCGATCGCAAATTATAAGTATCGGGTGATATATGGGGGTTTATATAGTATTATATAACTGGTCGGCTAGAATTTAGTGTTGATACAGTAGAACTGTGTTTGTAGGTTCTGGTTGATAGACATACTGGTTATCGAGGTACTGTTGTTTAATGTGTTACACTCCGCTATTGATCAGGTGAGTTACAATAACTTATTCATTACCCTCGTGTGAATGTGCTCGTTATGTGTTTTAAATGTGTGACTTATGTGAATTGAGGGTACGAGGTGAAGAGTTGTGTAAATGGAGTGAAAACACAACTCGGGCACCGAAAATACGTAAAACCTTTGGGGTGCCTTGGGTAGTTGACTGTGACCCTACGAGACGTAAAACCCTTGGGGTGCCTTGGGTAGTTAATCGTGATATAAAATAGACGTAAAACCCTTGGGGTGCCTTGAGTAGTCAAATGTGATTTTAAGAGACGTAAAACCCTTAGGGTGCCTCGGGTAGTCAAATGAAAAGTGGAATCGTTGATTGTGTATTGTTCCGGAATTATGTGACTGATTATGTGATATGGATGACTATGTTTTTTTTGTATACCTAGTGTAGTGTGTAAGTGCGTGTATTCGCTAAGCTTTATGCTTACTGTTGTTGATTTAATTCTTTCAGGATATGATCGCGGGAAAGCTCTAGCAGAGTGAAGGCGGCTCATCTACCATCAAAACGTTTTTATTGTTTATTTATTTATTTAATTATTTATTTATTATCAAACATATTTAACTACATTGTAATTAACTCTTTTGATTAATTGAACATTGTATGACGTGTAGTTCTGGATGTGAAACCTCGTCACGAATCTTGTAGGAATTGATATAGTTTTTTTCTCTGATTATACTTATATGCACTTTTTTTAATAAAATTGGGGCGTTACAGATTCGAAATCAATGATTAATTCGGGTTTATTAGTTTGAGTTATTATTGTTTTACACATACAAAACCCTTTTGTAAATTTTAATGTGTATATGTGAACACAAAAAAACTTCATGTGCTATAACATCTTTACAATTAAGACAGTTACATTATACGTCGGTCAAAGCTCAATTTATTAAAAAAAAATACAAACATTGACAATTACACGCTTCTCAAATTTCGGTTTCTAGTTTGGTTCGGTCAACAGACCTTAATATGTTGGTCAAATCAAAACCGACTAGCCTTCATATGGTTTGGTTTTCGGTTGCCAACTTTTCCTCTTTCCAGTTTTTGTTCCGGTCCGTTCATCAGCCGGTTCGATCAGCTCTATGAACCATACACAATTCAACTAACGTCAATTAAGAAATGAAAATACATATAAGTGCCTGTTGAATAAACCACATCCAAACATTCAACTACCCACTTGAAGTACATTTTTCCCTTCGAAAACATCGGCCACAAAATGTATTATTTATAACGAAAAAGATTTATGATCAATGTAATAAGACCACACATGGTGGTAGATACTTGCTCATCATGATGAGCTTATTTATTTCTGTCAAGACCTCGACGTCTTGTTGTGTTAGCAGGGTAGCCTCATCATCCGACTCGTTATGTGGTGCCTTGTCAATCGTCATTTGGATGACGAGGTTCTTGTTATCAATTTTTTTAAACCAATCATATTAATCTGAAGTAATATTATGTGGGTTTAGTAACAATAGTGATAGTTATGTGACATTTAGTCACGACAGTTATTACTAAGACTGTTAGTTATGAGATAATTATATGTTAAAAAATCAAATATAACGAATCGTTATAACAGTCAATACCGCTTGTTATCCAACTGTTATTTAAAAAAGAAAAAATATTTATGTAATAACTATCAAGCAAAAACTTATATGGGCCTATGGATGAGAAAGTGGAGTTAAAAAGGACACAAAGTGAAGCCCATTTATCACAGTATCATATTTCAGTATTTCACACCCATTTGGCCATCTTCTTATGACCACTAAAAAACTAATTGGTAGATATTTTATTATTTAGCAAGATAAAATAAAATATCAAATAATAAAGAAAAATATCACCTTATCCATCTTTTTTCATTGGACACAAGAAAGCTTCTCAACAAGAAACAAAGTTCATTTCTACATGAACACCCTTCAACCCACCCTCAAACCTTTCAAATGGAACTCAATTGCCAAACCCACCAGAATCTTGAAAATCAAGAACCAACATGACCCAACAAAGCTTCAATCTTCATCATCAGCAGCAGGCAAAATCAAACGCATGGTTCTTACGAAAGAAGGCAGAACCAAATTCAACATTACTCCTGATAGAGACTTCTATGCATATCCAAGATTCGTAACCCATGTCGATAACGATTTCATCGAGACATTAACTGATGTTTATAGATCCCGGTTGAGCCCAGAATGTGAAATTCTTGATCTTATGAGCTCATGGGTTAGCCATCTGCCTAAAGAGGTCAAGTATAAAAGAGTGGTTGGTCATGGGCTCAATGCACAGGAGCTAGCCAAGAACCCGAGGCTCGATTACTTTGTGGTTAAAGATCTTAACCAAGATCAAAAGTTTGAGTTTGATAATGCTAGTTTTGATGCAGTGTTATGCACAGTTAGTGTTCAATATCTTCAAGAGCCCGAAAAGGTTTTCGCTGAGGTGTTTCGGTTGTTGAGGCCTGGTGGGGTGTTTATTGTGAGTTTTAGTAACCGAATGTTTTATGAAAAGGCGATCGGTGCGTGGAGAGAAGGGACCGGGTATAGTCGGGTGCAGCTAGTGGTTCAGTATTTTCAATGTGTCGACGGGTTCACTGAGCCCGAAGTGGTTCGAAAACTAACCGATGGCAAGAAGGAGGATGGTTCTGGTTTGGATTGGATCAAAGGGGTTCTGGGGTTGTTTTCTGGGTCAGATCCTTTTTATGCTGTTATTGCTTACAAGAATTTCAAACCAATTTATGAATGATCATTGAATACAGTATTTGTTGTTAATTTATATACAAAAGAATTTTAGTTTCTTGAGGTGATTTTGGGTGAAGATTTGCTGATTTTCTTGATTGTTGTTTTCAAGGACTTAATTTATTGCTAGTTCTAAGTGAAAGAGGGAAAAGAAATACTTAGATTATGCAATTGGTCAAAATAGATATTTCTATTTAAAGCATCTAAGTGCTTACCACTAGGCTACAATCCAAGTGGTAAAAGGTCATGAGTTCGAGTTTCGTCATGAAAAAATTGGTGTAGATTTAGGAGTCGTTAAAAAAAACGATGCTTTGGATTTTAACTTTTAGTTTAAGGACAGTTTGGTTACAGTTAACAACCAAAACCGACCCAATATTAACAAAACCGTAGTAATCCAAAACATACCCAATATTAACAAAACCGTAGTAATCCAAAACCGAAACCACTCGATCTATATTTTATGAACCAAGGATATCGGTTCGGGGTCGGGTTCGGGTTCGGGTTCGGGTTCGGTAACCAAGCTCTATGCAAGTGATGGTCGGTGTTTGGTAAAAGGTGCAGCGTCGATCATTGTTGTTTATATAAACAACGTATTAAGAATGAAATTTATTACAGGGCAAGAAAGAACACGAAGCCCCTATAGCTCAGTGGTAGAGCGCCAGTCTTGTAAACTGGAGGTCTGTAGTTCGATCCTGCATGGGGGCAATTTCTTAATATTGTTTTTTATTTTATCGTAAACCTGCATACATTCTCTATTTATAATCTCATTAAAGAAAAGAATAAATTTGTTAATTATATTATGATGATTGATGTCGAATTTTTCGTCTCTCTTTATAAGTTTCTAAGTTTTTTGAAAGCTGATAATTAACGACACAACATGAACGCGATAAAAAATAAAAGGTTTTGAGTTAAGTTAAATGGGTTAGTGTTATAAATGGGTCATCGGAAAAATAGGTTATGATTAGGTTGCCCTTCTTAACCCGTTTCCAACCCACCAACCAGTTTTAAAATATAATTAAGATATTAAAAATAAGAATTATATTTCCTTTTATAAAAAAGATCGAAACTATTCTATCGTTGTTTACGTTTATACCTTAATAATTTTCTTGTATTTTCATAGTTTTTACTGTTTACTTTCAAAATATTTCTCTACACACCTTTTGATTTTAATTCAGGTCATAAGTGTGATAACATAGCTAACCTGTTTAATAAACATGTCCGGATAGGGTTTGACGCTTAGTTAAAAAGGTTGAGTAGGGCTAAAAAATCTAGGAACCAGCTAACCCGAAAATGACATAAATTTATGACTCTCAGAATTGGGGGAATTGACACTTTCATGTATTTTGTTCAACTTTAAAGAAAGAGAATTGGAGTCCTTGCTCTTGAAATTTTCTTTCAAATGAAGGGATTAAGATTCATTCTCACCCCTAAGGAACTCAGATTCCATTGGCTTCGGTACATCACTAGGGGTGCTAATCGGGTTAATCAGGTCAAGTTAATTGGGGTTTTTTTTAAATAAACTTATTCCGTAGACCAACTCATTAAGCTTCGGGTTAGTCGTGTTCGGGTCAATCGGGTTTAAAGAGACGGGTTAATTAAGTTATAGACTTATAGTTATAAGGTGATGGTGGGGCCGATTAACCAGGTTATATTAAGGTGTCGGCGGGGTCAAGTTAATATAAACTTATATGCAAGTCTCAGATTTGTTGGAAAAAGGATAGAAATGTGGTGGGCATAATTACACCATGGTAGGGAGAGATACCACTCCATTATGGAGTAGTTGGTGGTTCGAAGTGGTATTCAATACACCTCAAAAGTTTGTATGATGGAAGTTGAAAGGTCTTCTCTCTTTATTTTTTTAATTATTGATTGTTTTATGTGTTAAAGACGGGTCCCATAATTTGATATAGCATAGAGTGTCAGAGTGACCACAACAGAACTGCAATGAGCGGTGTGGTGAGATTAGAAAGCTAACATGGTGATGTAGTTGGTGTGATAGGGTTTGAGGACTCCTCTCACTCCTAAGATATCTTAAAGACTAAAAACAAGTACAAATAATAATTGGGAATAACTTAGCTACACCATCATGTACCCAGTTAGCTACATGATGCACACACAAACACTTGGTGGACCCTGCTTATACACTATGCACCATGGTGACTCCACCAACTGTTTGTGTGTGCATATGTATCTAACTGACTACATGATGGTGTAACTAAGTTATTCCCATAATAATTACCTTTATATGATTTATGGCCAAAACTCTTGCAGTTTTCTCTCTTAGAACAAAGGGTACAACAAAAAAGATGCTATAAAATATCAAATATGAACTTTTGAAAATTGATTTTCCATATATGATTGATCTCGAGACAGGAAAAAGAGCAATGAAGCTTTTCAGATATATTGATACATTTTGGTGATATTTCCTGTGTAGAAACATATTTCTAGTTTTTGATCCACCAAACGCTTAAAAAGACCAAAAAAAAGCAACTACTCAGAAACAACTTCAAACTTACATTTCAGAGTTAGATATGTTACTTTTGTGGATACTTGTATAAGTCACGGGTATGAAGTCGGGCCACCCACGAGGGGAAATTTTGGGGTGTGCTCACTGTACTCCACAATGGCAGTTGGTGGAAGACGACCAGTACAGATCTCATGAACTGTTGTGAACAAGGGAAACATCTCTAACCATCCTTTGTGTTTCAAAACCTCGTAAACCTCTTTGGCTGTCGAAACACCCTTCAAAATCAAAGCGTAAAGCGTTTTCAGTGATTTTGGAATGTAACTTGACATTTTCATTTTATAAGTTAATGAAGATTTATTGCAGGAAGATGCCTATATAGGCCATTGAACAATGCAATGTTGTTCATTTACACTGTTTCCAGCCAAAATTACACCTGTGGAAGGACCATTATATCCTTGAATCCAACTTTAACTTTTAATGATCAGTAAACCAAAAACAAACATAAAACGTGGGCCGTCTCTTTTGAAAATCTTTTAGTTGAATAACCTAAACAAACATTTCCAATAGTCCTATAGTATTCATAGGCGTTTAATATAATTGAATGTACCTGTAACTTCTGTCCCTGCAGCATCTCGGCTTCAAGATCATCAAACGACCTGCAAACCATAACAAATAACTAAACATGATAAGAAACTATCAAGGGGTAAATTGACAGCCCCAAAGCAAACCTTTTGCCACCATTTTTAGCAAAAGCCTCTGCACATTTCCTGTTTCGTCCGCCCACTGCCATAAAAAGTTGATGTTCTAAAAATTGCACCAAAAAAAAACAGACAAAAAGAAGAAGAAAGATTTGTTCATCCTCACAGCAAGTTGTAATAAGATCAGCAACGCCACAGCTCTCAAAAAATGTGCTATCTTTAACCGAAGAGAATAAGAGCTTTGAAAAGGCTTTCATTTCTCTCAGCCCGATTCTCATTATCGCAGCCTGGGATCATGGTGTTAACAAGAAAATATTCAAGATGTTAACTACATTTTTAAAGTTTCTTCAAGGTTTTTTTAAATTTTTTTTTATTTACCTTTGTATTATTTCCCATGTCTAATCCATCCACAAACCCTGCACAGAACAAAGCAAAACCCCTAAATTATTATCATTATTGCACTTTGAAAATTATACAAAAACAGCAAATAAACAAACCTGCTGCTATGGCAACAACATTTTTCAAAGTCCCACATAATTCAACTCCCTCCACATCTTGACACTGTATTCGAACAAACATGAGAAATTTCTTTTCGTTTATTTGATCTATTTAACCACAAATTAGGGCAAAGGAGCGCGCTTTGAAAGTGATTATCTGATTTTTGCAACTACATGTTTCTAGTATTAATACTAGATGCAAAAAAGAACTTATTATTAAATTATTCATATACTGATATACCCTTATTACGCTAAATATATCCGGATTTATCTTAAATAATCAGAATTTGTTAAAGACAAATTACCATCAAAAGTGATTATTACAACAAACACCACCTTCTGCATCAAGTCTTATTGCAGTCAATTATCTAAGTTACTAATCTGATTCCTTATTGAATAGTTACTTTCAAAATGCAAGTTCAAATCCAAACACTCTCTAAATACCAGACATTAATAAACGATACTCACAGCTGAGACCGCGAAGTAAGAAGTGCTGAATAATTGCACCCACTTCTCTGCAATATCTCTGTTTCCTCTATACCCTACCGTTGCTTCGCTAAATTTCTCCACTGCAATCTGCTAATATATCATTAGGTGTGTACCATTTTGAAGTTTGATTTATATATATTTTTTAATAAATTAGTTGAACATCACCTCGTTAGCGATGTTAGCACCCATAAGAACACAACAATTAACACCTAATTGTTGTGAAATTAGGGTGGAGATCATACAAGGACCTTCCTTCTTGACCTCCATTCCTTTGATCAATGAAATGGCTTGGGCATCACTTCTAATCTTTCCAACCAATCTCTTGCATATGCCCTCCATAAATTGATGTGGGGTCACAAACACCAACATGTTTGCATCCCTTACTGCAATATTAACCAAATAAGTTACATGCGATTATACAACATTAGAACCCTAATTCTTAAATTTAACAGTGGGCAGATCCAAAAATCAAAATCAGGGTATGAACATAATTCAGGTTTCTAATCAGCCAATAAAAAATCTTTAAAATATAAACTACAGTAACAACTAAAGTTATCTTTATTACACTAAAGAAAACATTTTCCACCTGAATTTCAAGAAACTTAAACACAGTTGTTTAAAGTGAACTTTTTTGGATATGCAAAAAAAGAAAATCATTATTTTCATGTGACTATATTTCAAGATTCATGCTTTTTTTCCAAAGATTATACCTGCATTTTCAAGATCTGGGTCAGCAACAACATTACACCCAAGCTTAATCCCAGGTAAATATTTCACATTTTCCTGTTAATCAACCAAAATTCATAGATGTAAAATTCTAAATCTTGAAAACAATATTAAGATTGGGGAAATGAGAACGGGAGAAAGTATGATTACATTGGTACGATTGATGACATCAGTAAGTTTATCGCCATTAGGCAAAATCTCTTCAAACACCCACATCTTGACTTCATCTATTGAATCAAGATCAAACATTGGTTTTTACGAAACAATTCATCAACATGAAAACACAATCGATCAATTTGAGTGAGAAAACAGAACACAAACCATGAAAAGAAGATAACTTGAGGGTGTTGGAAGCAATGAGCTTAGAGGCAACACTACCCCAATTGCCACTTCCAACGACTGTAACCTTAAATTTTGGATTGCCATTGATTTGTATATTGTTAACAGGAGCCATGAATCTAGAGAGAAGTAGACAGATTCAAGAATGAGAAAGAAGGAATTATGTGGAATTGAAATGAAGAAGAGAAGAAGGAGGGAAGTGAAGATATTAATAAGGAAGAAGGTGGGGTTTGGGCGGAGAAGACAGACACGTAATCGTCGGCCGTTTCGATGCTTACTAATTTCAAGTTGTATACAATGTTAAAACAGGGGCGATGTCTTCTATAGCAAACATTATGGAACTTTTGAATTTTTATTTTTCTAAATTAAAAATTGGGTAAGCGTCATTTTTGTTAGATTTTCATTTCTTTGAGTTGTGTACTTGTTTTCGATGTTTTAAAATCTGGGTCGATTTGGTTGGTTGAATCGGTTACCATGACTTGGTGAAGAGAGCGGGTTTTTGTCGATCTATGCACAAGATTGATCCAGTCGGGTTTAATATAAAACCGGTCGAACTGTTGACCTATACCCGATTTTGATTTTTTTTCAATAAACACGTAAAACATCGATGCCTATACGCATTTACCTTTTGAAACAAGATAATTCAGGTGCATGTTGTACCAGGGGCGGACCCATAATTTTTGTTGACTAGTGACACAATTTAATGACAAAAATAAAATTATTTAAAATTGAGGTTGTTGCTCGTTTTTTTTCGGGGTTTCAGTTAATTGGGTCAGGTTAACAAAGTTCAGTTGTTTCGGTATTTTAGGACCAAAATTTGAAACAAAACACTGTTTATATGAAGCCCTATTAATTAAATCATTATTTTAAGGTAATTAAAGTATTTTAAAAGTATAAATCGAAAATGAATTATATCTTATCATCATTTTTCATTAGATTTTAATGGCATCAAAAAATCACTGGTGGCACCCTAAAATTTAACTGGTGGCACCGGCTTGAAAACGTTAAAATTTTCTACTTCATTTGTAAAATTGACTGGTGACCCGTGCCACCAACAACTATAAGCTAGGTCCGCCTATGCGTTGTACTGGTTGTTTTTGTGAGAGAATTAAAAAGGGTCAATAATTGTTTAACCATCAAAGTTTTCGTTCAATTTTGGTTTAATCATCAAAGTTTTTTTCTAAACGAAATTACCATAAAGTTTG
>JAUEJL010053884.1:0-20180 GCA_032274825.1 Drosophyllum lusitanicum
TTTAAAAGCTAAAGTTTGTATTCAACCCCCCCTTCTACAAACATTTGTTGTTGCGTACTCAATCTGGGACTAACAGTCCCACTTTCGGCTCCTGAGGAAAGGGCAAAGGTAAGGTTGGTACGCCTAAGCCGAACACGACTCCGGAGCCGATAAGTAAGGGCATAGTTCCTCCAGCCACGTCTCCGGAAGATGCCACATGCTTCTTCTATAGGGAGAAGGGACTAGTGTCCTCCCAATGTTACACGCATATGATGAAACACAGGCCTATTGAGTTCCACACTGAGGATTGATCCCGACAACACTATATATGAAAAGATAGGATCAAAAATTGGCTTGGTTGAAATTATCAAGGCCATATTCATCCATTAATCTAGTAGGATTTAATTATGATAACTAAAAACCCCATAAACTATACCATAAACTTGTTAGTGAAAATGTTTCAGCAAACAGTTCTTGATAAAACGAGTCCTGAAAAATAGATTCGTGAAGAATCGATCACCGAAAAAGTTCAGGACACAAATTCATGATGGACTAGTTTTGTTTTGCTGTGTGTTGTGTATCTTTGCAACGAGACTCTAGACCCCTTTTTATAGTAAAAATTAAAACATACATAATTAGTTCATAATTAACATATATGTAAACAAATAAGTTTATCATTTATCGAGATTTTGAAGTTGCATTCGTGTCTACATGTCGCACCCTTTGGTAAATTTAGCCTATGAAATCCACCATCGGCACCTCCTGCGCGCGGGTAGGAGTTGGAGTAAAACCACTTAAAGAAGCTTGTAAGACCTTACACTCTAATGGTTATAAACACACTAAAAGGTTACTCATTCCTCCTATGTGGAATACATTCCCACACCCACTTGGTTTTGCTAAATTCTCTTTCAAAAATTCAACTTTGAGTATCGATATCTCATTCACACATATTCCGTTTTGGACACATTATATATCATTTTGAAGCTCTCATAAAAGAGAACACAATCCACTAAGGATTTAATATACTTAACACTTATATATGTATTTAAATATATTCAATGTTAGTTAAAATACATGATTTTCACTAATTTTTTTAACAAAATTCTCTATGAATGCTCCCACGTAGGATATCCGAGTTTAAAAAGTAAGCCATATACCATGTAGAATATTCCCAAAAAAGTTGTCCAGGTTTTGTGTATCTATTGGTTTCTCTACTAAACGTAGTAAGATGGAATACAAGTATAGGGTGTTAGTGCATTGGAGCATATGGGCATGCATGATATATTATAACCCCTTACAATTTTAATGAAAATAGCAATTAACAACACATATTATACATACAAGTGAAAAGTTCATTTCAGAACCGTTTTTATTGCGAGAATCACTAGAAACAATCTTAGCCGTCCAATTCTCCCCCTTTAATTGGATTGTCCACCCATTAATTCCTTACATGCACCTTGCCACACTCAATCCCCCACGCTCTTCATCCATGAATTCCACTTATCAATTGGACGGCTAAGATTGGTTCTCGCGGTTCTCGCAATAATAATGGTTCTCAAATAAACCCTCCCATACATGCAATATATAGATAATTATTTTTATTTATACATAATATACATCCACGTATAAAATGAAATGTATAGACAAAGCCTCTACAATCCAAAAGGTTATAAAAGACAAAGTGAATTGAGACCGCAAGTCAATAGTCAATGATGGTCCAGTCGATCCCAGTTTTAAACATGGAGCGACTGGACATTCATGCTATAAATTAATAACTAAATGTTGAAGGACAAAATAAATATTCACGACCGAGATGATCAACATACAACTTGTAACATCCCGATTTTATGAATATAGTTCACAAGCTATGTTGATGATGGCTTTTTACAGCTTTTCAGATTGGATTTTAAATATATAAAACAAACTTTTGAAGGTTATGTTTATCTTTTAATTAAACAATTGGATTATTTGTTACTTAAAATTCTAAATCTTATATTTATGTAATTATGTTGCGTACAAAATACGAGTTTTACTAAATAATATTTTATCCGCGTGATGCTACGGTGTATACAAAATATCATTCAAATAAGTTTTGTTTTGTAACCTAACGAAAAGTAGTATAAACAATGAGCAATTGTTCAATCACTATGTGACCACACGAGTTAGCCGTCATGGCTTATTTAGTTTAAAATTGATTGTTATTCTATAATTTCATTTTGTAAGAGACGAATGACTTAAATGACTTAAATTTTTAGTAATTATAAAGTTTGAAAATTAGTTGTTTTTAGATATTGTATTACATGTATGATATTGTACTACTTAACTAAAAATCAGTCTTAAAAAGATAACCTAAATACATTATAGAGGAGTAAATATAAATCCAACCAAAGTAAATAATTAGACAAAAAAATATATTATCTACTATTTTTTTCTACTTTATCCTCCTAATATGGAATTCACTAATTATCTTTCCTCACCTTCTTCATTGATTTTAACACTTGTATTAATCTTTTGATTATAAGAATAAATAGAAATAATCTTTTTACGACGGAAAACACACATCCACTAAACCTCCACTAAACCTACTCTTAAATCCACTCTATTGTCTATAACAAAATTTGAACCCACAACGGGTATGTTCGGTATGGAGCTTTTTGGGGCTTATTGGACCTGTTAGTTTTTTGTTTTGAAAGAAAAAGCTACAAGTCATGTTCAGATGAAAAGACTATAATTTTTTTTTTAACAAAAAAGCTCTGAAACAAAAAGCTTCTTAAAGTAGCTTTTAAAACTAGCTGGAAGCTTTATATATACCAAATTACCTAAATACCCCCTTTAATTGTTTTATAATTCCTCCAATTTTTATAATTTGTCATTTTACACTATTGAGCTTTAGCTATTAGCTAATTTGTCGAACACATATATAACTAAAATAAACAGTTTCCAGCTTCCAGCTTCCAGCTACCAACTATTTTCGCCTAATACACCTAACCTCTCTAAAAACTTCATGACACCATATACCGCTAAGCTACTCGTACAAATAAATGATGTAGTAGGAGAAATATAGTCACTATAATTCATTTAATGCATCGGTAGCCCCTCAGGTTGGAATCTTCCACCCTTTAACGGCAAAAAAGTCGTGATCGTTTTATCTTCTACCTCGATTTCGTAAATATCATACAGACACTTACATGACGGTACTGAACAGATTCCAATAGGGGAAATAAAAGGAAATCATATTTCGGCGAGGTTCATAAGTTTTCAGAGTGTTGATTTTTAATTTGATATCTGTAATTTATTCATTAAATTTCTCTTCTGTTTGTGCTTGTTAGATCACAAGGAAGAGCAACCATGAGTGACGATTCAATGTTGAATCCAGAGCTTGTAATCAATCACAAATTCCCAGAGGTATTCTACTGATTCACCCCAATTTATTGCTATCTGTAATGTTTTTTCTTCAAATTGCTATGATTTCTTGCTCAAAGTTCAAAATTTTGCTATGATTTTTGGCTGTTGTAATTATGTTAATTTTGTAGGTTTCTTTATCTTGAAGGAGTATACTATTTACAACATCTTGAAATTAAATTTATTGGTTTTCAAGTCTTCAATTCAACCTTCAAAAATCAGATGTGTTATTTTTCAGTTTTGTATGTATACATCAGGTTTGACTTTAGTCATCTCTTAGGGTGTTTGGATGTGGGTTTTGAAAGTGATTAACTGATCATTGCCACTTCAGTTATGAGCTTCTAGGTAACCAATCTCTCCTCATGATTATTCGATTGTTTAGATGATCAAATGTTGCCAAAACTCTCAGCACCATGAAAGTGATTTAACATCTTCAAGTAGCTGAAGCATTTGCAAATAATTAGGTTAGTGTTCTAAATAGATTTTAGAAGATTATAATGGGAAAACGCTGGAGGGAGTCCAGTAGAGCGGTTCGAATTTGTCTTCAGTTTGTATATGTAATTTCTGTCTAAATACATTGGAGATGATGTTCAGAAAAGGGACTTACGAATATGAACAATACTATGTCAAGAATCTTCATGACTTTTGTTCTTGAATTATATCTATTTTTTTTATCATCCTTATCATTCTGATCATATATGTAAACTATTCCCATGTATGCTTTTCTGTTTACAACTCTTGTAGAAAAATACAGTTCGAAAGCTGTGATTAAATTGATATATCGTTTTTAATGATTGTTCTAAGTTTTTTCTTTCTATTTTGTTGCAGACGACTTACACCTATAGTGAAAGGTAGGTTGAAGATTTTAAAAGTATTTGTATGATTTCTTCTGTTGACCTTTTTAGAAGTTGGATTCATTACTAATCTTTCACATATCAATTTCTCCCCTCGATTGGAAACAGAGATGTTGCAGTATATGCCCTTGGAATTGGAGCATGTGCCAAAGATGCATTAGATGATAAGGAGCTCAAATATCTGTACCATGAAGATGGGCAGCAAGCCATCCAGGTGCTTGAAACTGGATATATTCTTCTTAAATCTTCCACAGCTACTCCTCACAAAACCTATAGTTATAGCCTGGTCTGGCAACAAGCACAGACCCACGTTATCCACGTTCAGAACATTTTTTGTTGTAAAAAATAAAATATGCTATGCAAGTGCATGTCTTAGAAAGTTTTTGTTAAGAAGTGCGTATCCTGATCAATAATGGTGGTGGCAAAATTGGAGGGTTGGAAAGGTTGGGTAACAAGTCAAAAGGGGTAACTTTTTGGATGGGTTGGAACGGGTTTGGTCAGACATTGTCCAGAAGTTTTATTTTTATTAGTAAATAATTAGCGTGTCAAATATGATTACAAAACTTATATTGTCCAATATTATATTGTCCACCTTGGGCGACTTTCAACCCATTTCCTCTTAGGTTAAAATATGGTGTTACCCGTTAGAAAAACATAACCTGAGTTCACCCATTCATAAATAAACCTCTATTGATCAGAAATCCTGGATACTCCATGTGGAAACCTTCTTTTCTGAGGTTGAAAATTCATCACAGTGTCTAAGTAGGTTATACTATTTCCATATCTTAAAGAAAGAATGGTTTATGCAAATAAGCTATATGTTCCAAGCAATGTATTTTATACCTGAAGGTTCTTTTTTTCTGGGTGCTACTTCATCCTTTCTAGGTGTTTCCAACGTTTGCTGCTTTATTTTCCATTGGACTTGTTTCACAGCTAAAGGAACTTCCAGGATTTATGTAAGTGGATGTACTGTATTGCTAATATATAACCTATTTCCCTTACCTTAAATGGCCTCTAACTGATTATCATAGTAATTGTTCAAATCGTGTTTCTAAATGTTTCAGGTTTGATCCACGCCTTCTTTTACATGGACAACAATATATTGAGATTTACAAGCCTTTACCTTCTAACTGTTCGGTGAGAATATGTTCCATAATTTCCTCATGCAAGCATTGCTGTTTTATGTAATTGTTTTCTTATGACCCTTAAAAATGTAATATCTAAATCTTGCCCCAACAATTAATGTATATGTGTGTGCAATCTTGGGCTAATTATTGATTGATTCATTGTTCTTAAATTATTTCAGCATGTCAACTGTATATATATTAAGATTTTGTTTGATCCTAAAATTTGCACCTGTTTAGTTTTCAATCAAGGTTATTATTTTCTATTTGGACTTATCTTCTGAGAGGAATGGGCAGACTACTAATAGTTTTGGTGGCAAATTGGGCAACAAGTACTTCTTTTGCCGGGCCAGAACGGGTCAGGCTGACTTGACATTCCAACAACTTCTTTTAATTTTATAAATAACTAAAATGTAAAATTTGACTGCAGGAATGACTTTTACAATAAATGATTCAGTGTTTTTATGGAAAACAACTTAGGAGGTTGGGAACACTTGCTTATACCAGGGACAAGTTTTTTTACTTGTCTGACATGTTCTCTTTTTGGCTAAATTTCTCTAATTTTTACCCTTTAGCAATAAAATGTAACCCTAATTGACCAAGTTTGAACATTAAGGGTTGAATAGTCACTTCTAATTAATAGTTTATTTATTGCTTCAATGTTCTTCTTGTTGACTTTTTCTAATGTTCTTTCGCTTTCAGATGCAAAACAAAGCGAGCGTTGTTGGATTGCATGATAAAGGTTTGGTTGAGCTTATCAAAATCTGGATATTTTATTCCTTCTATCCATGTGCTCTGATTACATGCTTCGATTGAGCTGTATTCTTGATGTATATTGATAAAAGGGGTTAATTGTTAAAGCTACAAAATTTTCAGTAAGGATTACTCTGGTTTTCATTTATATAGGTAAAGCTACAATTCTTGAGATTGAAGTTTTGAGTTATGAAAAAGAGACCGGAGAACCACTATGCATGAACAGGTTAATACTTGTTGAATGATTGATAGAGGTGACAATTTGGATCTGTTCATGGGTTATAGGTTGATTTTGGTTAATATTAGATCCTAACAGATCAAACCGTTAAACTAAGAAAAATTGTCGCAAAAAATATATACTTAAAAAGCATAAAACATCATAAGTCTTTTTATCAGTATGAGTTAGACTGTTATTGTACCAATATAGATTTGACTAATGTCACGGTATTTAACACATTATGTATTTCTAAAATTTAATATAGAAAAGACTAAAAAGTGTTTATGGGTCATCTGGACCCAGTCCTCATTAGATAACTTGTTCTGACCTGAATTTGTTTGACCCGTTATCCAATCCCCTCTCCCCCTCTTTTTTTCCAACTCTAATGAACAATGTTGAAATATAAGTGTGTATGAGTGTGATCTCTTTGACACAGCTAGTCTATTTCTGTTCAGAACAACGGTTTATTTGAGGGGTGCTGGTGGCTTTTCAAAATCATCTCAGCCATACTCCTTTTCTAACTATCCAAAGAATCAGACAGCTTCCAAAACTCCCAAGACTCGACCATTTGTAGTACATGAGGAATCTACTCAGCCACCGCAGGTGTGTAAAGCTTTAGACTCCAAACATATGAACATTCGATATTTCTATTCATCAGGATATCTAAAGCTCGTATGTATCTTATGGCATTTGGTAAAATAAGAATAGAGTGTTTAAAGGATTGTTAATTTTTTTATTTATGCAAAACAGATCTTTAACGGATGCTTTTGGGATTGCTAAAAGAATGAAAGTATGTTTTGTGAGCTTTTTACGTGAAAGAAATGTGCTTGGGGATGTATAATACATTAATATCAACTTGTGCCTTCATGAATTGACATGTAGCTTTCATGTCATTGTTAATAACTAAGAAAGTGTATGAATGTGCATATGCAAAGTGATTATTGTGACTTGAAGAACCAAATCTGATAATTTGTTGATTATAATTATGGATAGTTAGGTAGTCTTACATTAATCTCAATAATAAGTTTTTTCGCTGCAATTTCTTATCTGCTTTTCCAAATATGACTATTTGATCATAAGTAATCAAAAAATAAGAATGAAAATTAGTGTTTGCTTAACATTCGCAATAGTCTCTTTAGAAGAGCACATTTAAACACAATGCAAAAAATTTATAGGGTAAAGTGATTTTTCTTCTAATCTTAGAACTGATGCATATATTTAGGGATCAGCAAATTGTAACAATCCAAGTTTCTAAATACTGTGCTTTGGTTTGAGCTCTTTCTGGTGTGCAGGCATTGCTTTACAGGCTCTCTGGTGATTACAATCCTCTGCATTCAGATCCTAAGGTTGCAGAAGTGGCCGGGTATGTGTATTGGCTTACTGACATGTTGCCTTTTTTTTTCGTTAATTTTCAAGGGGATTGAAATGGTGGGTTGGAACTGGTTCAAGTAATTGCTTTATTAACTTTGCTAAGTATTTTAACTTTGCCCATCTGATCTATTGGTTATAAAATATAACCTAAGTCAGGTCAAAATTGCTACTTCTAATTGTGATTAAGAAGACTCTTGTCTTACGAAGGGTATTGAAACAATTGACTAGTTCTCAAACACTTCTTTTAGCTATACATTAAGAAGCATGACTTTGTCTCACATTCATTATGCTTCTCTCAGTTATAAAACCTTTTTAAGAAGCATATATGCACTGTATCCATGAGAATCCTAAATCACTTTCATTTTCATTTTGTTCTGTTTAAAGAGCATTTGTGGTAACCTTAGCAGGTATATGCTATTTCCTGAATTCTAATATCTACTCGACTACTCATGTAAAGGTTTTCACGTCCAATACTTCACGGGCTGTGCACCTTGGGGTTTGCCGTCAGGGCTATCATCAGAACCATCTGCAATGGAGATGCAAACCTTGTGAAAGCCATTTCAGGCCGATTTCTGTTGCATGTTTACCCTGGTGAAACATTAATCACTGAAATGTGGCTTGAAGGCTCGAGGTATTATATTCTCTAAATCTATTATTAAATGTGGCAAAGCGGGTGTGTCAGGTGGGTTGGGTAATGGATCAAATGGGTTTGGGTCAAAACAGGTAAACTTCTATACAGCAGCCAAAACCTACCGGACTAGCCAACTTCTTTTCATCCTTTTTGTATTTTTGACATTCTTATCTAATTTTCTACTTTTAATCTGTTTCCATTTATATGGGTTGAAATTACCATCACTAAGTCCATGCACATGAGAAAACATTTTGGTTTAGTGCTGAGTGGTTGAAAATAAACCTTCAACTAAAAAGTCGGCAACCGTACCATGGATTTATTTTTTGGCTATCTTACCTCATGTTCCTATCATCTTTTGTCTTCTGCCCACTGGCTTCATGCTCAAAAAAAAAAAAAAAAGGAAAAGGAAACCCTCCAAGTTTTCAATTGCTTGTGTTATGGACTTGCATTCTCTTTTTTTTTTTTTTGCATGAATTGACCAGATTGGTGGTCGAGAACACAAGAAATTGCAAATTTCGGTGCGTGTTGGTGCACCTTTGCAAGTATAGTAAATATTTTACTACAAGTACAATGGCTGAAAATATAATCCACTTGGGACACGGATCAAAACGGGTAATATTTTTAATGAGAGAAGATGGTTCAGATAGAATTGATTCACCAACACCTTTCTGTAATGTAGTTTTTGAATTTTCTAATAATTAGTATCACAAAAACATAACCTAATCCCGCCAGAGCGGGGTATGGGGAAAGTAAGATGTAGACAGCTATACCTCTACTCGAGAATATAGAGACTGCTTCAGGATTTATAATAATTAATATCTTCAATACTATTACTAACATTATTTTGTTAAATGTGTATTTCTAATAATGCAATGTACTATAGGCAACTTTTGACATGTTTATCTGGTTTCTTTTTTAGTTAATCTTTTTTAATTTTATCGACTGGACTCAATCGGGATAAAATATACGGAGTAACTTTATGACCGAAATCCTGCATTTTTTGCAGAGTTCTGTATCAGACAAAGGTTAAAGAACGAAACAGATCAGTGCTTGCTGGATTCGTGGACCTGAATCATTCAAGATCTTCATCTCTCTGAGTTCTGGTAAAGTATCTGTTAGAAGTCTGTTGTGCATGTATTATTATTATGGCTATCTGTTATCTGTATGACTAAATCACATTACATCAAATCCTTTGTGATAAGTTTTCATTGAAGATTTCATACTTAAATATAATCTGTTATCTATCTGCCATCTCATTTCAATCCAAGGAGACCATGACTTCAACTCAATTGGGTGACAAAAGGGTCAAGGGGTTGTGTTTCTTATGTGATGAAAAATACGCGTTTGGCCACAGATGCAAAGGGAGAATATCGCGATTCTGTGAGCTGCAACTGGAAGATGTACCTGTATTATGATCTTTCTATAATGATTTCATGACCCCCATAAAAAGCAAATCGAATTCGCGAATACCATCTTTCAAGTAATCATACCCATTTTTCATTGGTTCATCCCATCAAATGTTTACACTAGTGAAACATAGCTACAAACCTAGCGCCTAGAAGTTGCAGTTGCAGGAAACAAAAATCACTTAGGCACTTCCTTTGCACATTAACCCATTGATTTCTTTCGAAAGGTTGTTTATGCTGGGCCAACCCTGCGTCCGGGATCCTTTGGATCCGAACTAACCATTCCCCAAGGACCGACCCACAAGCAATGTTCAACTGTCTTGGTTGCCCCTAAGATGAGCTAGGGTCGAACCCCAACCCTATTCTTCCAAAATCCTCTCCCCCTCCTCCCGACCCACTAAACATTTGTGCTAGGAGACTATACCACTGGACCGAGGCCTTAATAGTGGGGCATCTTGATTTCATGATTGGTTTGAAGTTCTTACTCAGATATCTAATGCTGTCAATTCGGGTCGGGTTATTGGGTTTGGGTCAATTTCGTTTCGACCCAATTTTGACCCACTTATTTTCGTGTCAGATTCGGATCGTGTCTTTTTTCGTGTCGACCCATATAGGTCAAATGTGATAGACTAGTAATTTTTAGGTTTTTGAATACGGTTTTCCGTTTCAACTATGATTTTCTTTATCAATCTTTCAAATTCCATGTTTGTTTTCCAACTTTTAGTAATATTTCCGAAAATGATTTTTGTTTATATTCCAACTTCAATATTCAATATTTGTTTCGATTGTATTCAAACTTTAAATTCGGTATTTGTTTAGGTTAGATTCGAGTTTTGATTATACTTTTATGTTCAACTTATATAAATGAATATAACAAAAACTATGATGTATCATCATTCTATCAAATACCAATAAATAATGTTATTGAACAATCGAATAATTTAAAATTATTCATCATTAAATAAAATTATAAATCGAATTCCAAATCGTTAAGTCCCACCTATCAAGTAATCAAATGTAAAAGTACCAAAATATATAGTCAAAATAACAAATACCAAAATGATATACTATTGTTTTAACTGTAAATCTTTTATTGTTTATTTTAAGATTTTAACATTTGCGGTTTTATACTTTTGTTTGGCGGGTTTTATTACCCCAAGATAGATATCACTCTCTTATTAGAATTCGCAATCTTTTTAAAATTTTAATTTTTTGTATTAAAGAAAAATTTATAATGTTATAGTTTTACCCTTAAACGGGTTATACAGGTCACTTTTGGGTTGTTCGGGGGTTGACGTTAACCCAACCCATTTATTTTCGCGTCAACCCGCTTTTGACCGGTTTCGTTTTCATGTCGGGACCAGGTCCACCCAAAAATTACCAACCTTTGTGATATCATTTAAACAAACCAGAAATATAACTTGACATGCATGTTCTGTTTAGAAAAAGGGAATTACTCCTTTTAACCTCTTTCTTTTTACTTGTCAAGCTAAGCCATTTTGATTTGCAGGCTAGATCATACTTTTTGTTTGTTTTTTTAAAATAAGGTCTTATTTTAAAGAAACGTCTGCGGGCGCGCCGACGTTTGTGGTAAGTAACTTTGTTTTTTCAAAGAAACGTCTGCGCACCCGCAGACGTTCTAATAAGCTTGTTTTCTCGCAGATATAAGACCTTATTTTGTCTTACTTTTGCTTATTTTGAGAAGCTAAAAGCTACATCTTTTTTCGCAGATCTTCTCAGATTTAAAACCTGAACCACATCTTCTCCTGAAAACATGAAATAAGACATAAATAACAAAATACCGTTTTTTTTACAGGGGGTAAAAATTAACTTGACATGAATGTTATTGTTTCTATATTTTAGAAAGGTAAAACCAATGGCGGTAGAAACATTTTTCATGGTACAATAAATATAAATCAAGATATAAAATACATAAAAATAAACAAATTTCGAAATAAAACAGATAGGGTAAACATTAAAATTTTCTTTAAATAAAAAATTCAAAATTTTCTGCCTAATTTGTTAAAATTTTAGCATAAACGTTATGGCTTACAAAAACTTAAAAGCATAACCTAACAAATTAACAATGTTTCAATTTTCAAGAGTTATAGATTAACAATTTACTTTTCATTTTAGCACTTAAAACATTAACTAGTAGCAACACTCAAATTTTCTACTCCGGTTAGAGATGACAACGGGTCTGGGTATCGTGGATTACATTTCCCATCCCCGTTCCCCACTCCAATCCTCATCCCCACCAGGTATCCCCCTCCCCATTTTTAAGAAAGTTTACATGTGAAGTGTATGGCTAACGCAATAACGAAAGTTTCGTAAGGGGACTGTAGCAGGTTACCATGAGACAAAAGATCATCTTTCTAAAGAGATTCGATTCGGAGCTATTATATCTCCAAGTTTATATTGAAAAAATTTCCGAGTGTTCCCTAACTTTGTCCGTGTCAACAAACAACTTGAAATACCTCGACTTTTTGGAACAGGTCCGAGTCAAATAACAATGATTTGAAAATTTTCTTTTTACGCTATTTTGGAAACCCAAGGATTCAATCCGTCAATCGTATGGATATGTAATTAAAATACAGTATTTCCAATCCTAGCAAGAAAAAGACCTCTTTTGATTATATTTGATCTACCCCTTTGATTGATTGTATAGTATCTCAAAACACACAATGCCAATAAACTTCCACTCGCTTCTCTATTAAAAAATCAAATGCATATTTTGGACTCTTCGCCCCCATTCCCGGTCAAATCAGGGTCAAGGACCGGGTTCCCCATGGGGTACAGATTTTGTGTCATCCCTACTTAAGGTAGCCCGTAACCTTCATACCCACGGGCCACTAGGGGTGTAAATGAGTCGAATCAAGCTCGAGCATGGTTCGAGAACTTTATGTTAAGCTTGAGCTCGGATCGATAGCTTGACGAGCTTTCATAGTTGAAGCTTGAGCTCAGCTCACCAAAGTACATTAGTAACTCGCGCTTAACTCGAATAGCTTAAAATAATATAAAAAATTAAATTCAAAAACCAAATTATTCAAAATATAGAAAAAATTCAAATTAATGATTTTTAATAATTACTTTTTATAAATAGTACATATAGAATGTGGATTTGTTTCAATAAGAACTTATTTTTAATAAATTTTAATATTAGTCCATCATGTATACATATTAAACAGAAGAAAGATCAAATGAAAACACTTTTTAACGTAAAAAATTGAATAACAGTTTATATCCCTCGGATAATCTTTATTAAATGGTTGATATTAAACTTGGTTTAATTAAGTTATGTTGAGTATATATATAGATAGATATATAGATAAATTTTCAATCAAAAATTATTTTTTGTACGAGAATTGAACTGTTTGTAACAATATTAATAACTCATTATTCATTAATAGGGATATTTTGGTTATTCTTATATTTATCCACACGTGAATTACGTCCGCTTGAGCTGACATTAATTTGCGAGGCTTGATTTTCCCAATATACCCTCATTAATATGTTATTAATGAGCCATTAATAATCCATCAAAACTTTTTAGCTATTGATTTATTTTAATGAAGGAATAAGATTGCTTCTCTATATGTTTTTGCATGAAAAAATTAGAATGATTCCATTAGAATTTTTTTTATTTTTTGTGAAAATCTTCCGTGATTGTGAAGATTAATTAGTTATATGTTATGTTGACGTAATACGAAAAAAATAATCGGGTATATATATTTGAATTTGAATCAAAGGATGTGAATACACAATATATAGATTTTTTAAGAAACTTCACTATATATTCGGTTCTAATAAATACTTTATTTCAAGTATTCATTTTTAAGAGTTGTGTTCAATAAAGTCCATGTGAAAAACATAGTCCTTAAATTTTAATATTCAATCACAGGTAATTCAGTATACAATAACATGTGATTTGTAAAGCATCACATGTAAATTATGAAAATATCACTCCGTCCAAAATTTTAAAATGCAATCTGGACTATTAATACTATTGATCCAAAGACTAAAATTCATCCCTTAGGACTATGAATTAAATATGGACTATATTGAATATTATTCTCATTTTTAAATTTTACTTTTAGTATTATTTATCATTATTTCTTTTCGTCACAACACGCGGGTAACATCAAACTCAAGCAAGAACATAGATCAAGTTAAATGACTAAGACAATATTATAATGAAAACATAATGATGCATCAAAGGACAAGTTGGAGGAGTTTCTTTATACATATCATCATCTTAATCAATTTCCTATAACTATTTTATTTTTTATATATATATTTTTATTAAATTTTGCAACCAAATGGGTTAGTGGCCAATTATATATGAACCTGCAAAGAGACTTTACAGTTGCATAAACTTATGATTCAATGAATAATGGTGGACACAGAATCATTCAATTATATATCTTCTTTTCCTTTTTGGAATCAACATGGATTTTTTTAATCTCAAATGATATATATTTTGCAATTATTATAAGAAATTACTAGTTTAATGAACCATGTATAAACGCGTGAATATTTAAAGTAAATTTTAAATATATACGAGTATGAAAGACTATAAACAGATATAAAAACAAAAATCGAAACAATACATAATGATATAATTAATAATAAAAGAACATATCCATGAAGAAGCAAACATACCTACAAAGTAATCTCATATCTTGGAGGTAACAATCAACCAATTATAAAGAAATCAATCCATCATATTTGATTTTAGAAACTTCTATATCAACCTTGAAATCATGCAAAACTGAAATATTCATTGAACAAGTTTACAAACTCAACATACACAAGCTAGTAAAAGAATACAAATTTGTGGACTTAATATAAATCATACACACCTTAAAAAATTCCAAACAAATTCCACCTAAGAACACAAGAATGTACTTGAATCAAAAAGCAAAATCACAAATAATGTAAACATCACATAATTACCATAAATTGCAAACCAAACACTAAAAGTCTGAAAATTGTGTGCCTTTAGTAATGCACCTTTTCCTTCTTTTCTTCACTCTTTGAATGATGCCCATGAAGCTTCTCTTTAATCTTTTCAAAGATGCCCTTCTTCTCCTTGTGTTCAACTTCAGCACTGACATTCTTGTCATACGACACTACCGGATCATGTGGTGCTGGTGTGACAACACAGTCCTCCTCGATCTTCTCAACATACACCGTTTTCTTTTCTGGTTCACAACTTGGTTCTGCGGGGAGGTGAACAACAACTTCCTCGTATTGCTTCACGGGTACATAAGTTTCTTTCTCATGTTTTTCCATCTTCTCATGTTCTTTCTTCTCTTTCTCCTCTTCTTTCTTCTCCTTGTGCTCTTCAATTTTCATTTCGATCTTCATTTTGTCCTCTTCGATTTTTTCCTTAAGCTCTTTGATTTTATGTTCGACTTTTCCCTTCAACTCATGTATCTTCTCCTCGATTTTTTCTTTATCACCTTCTACTTTGCACTCAATATTTTCTTTGAGTTCTTCAATTTTGTACTTGGCCTCCTCTACTAACTCCTTCAGTTTTTCTTTAAGTTCTTCCTTTTTGTATTTGCCCTCGTATTCTTTTTCCATGATTTTCTTTTTGATCTCTTCTTCTTCACACTCTATTTTTTCTTTTAATTCTTTTATTTTCTCCTTGAGCTTCTCCTTATCCTCTTCTACTTCACGTTCGACCTTTTCCTTGAGTTCTTCAATTTTGTACTTCGCCTCCTCTACTTCTTCCTTAATCTTTTCCTTGCGTTCTTCATTTTTATACTTGGCCTCGTATTCTTTTTCCTTGATCTCCTCTTTGACATTTTCCACTTCACACTCAATCTTTTCCTTGAATTCTTCTGTTTTGTACTTGATCTCATCTTCCTTTTCCTCAACTTTTTCCTTTATTTCTTCAACTTTTTCCTTAAGTTTTTCTTTATCCTCTTCTACTTTCCACTCGATGTGTTCCTTGATTTGTTCTGCTTTGTGCTTGACCTCCTCTACTTCTTCCTTGAGCTTTTCCTTGTGCTCTTCGTTTTTGTACTTGGCCTCGTATTCTTTTTCCTTGATTTCTTCTTTAGCTTCTTCCGCTTCACACTCAATCTTTTCCTTAAGTTCTTCTGTTTTGTACTTAATCTCGTCTACCTTTTCCTCAACCTTTTCCTTTATTTCTTCTACTTTTTCCTTAATTTTTTCTTTATCCTCTTCAACTTTCCACTCGACGTGTTCTTTGATTTCTTCTGCTTTGTGCTTGACCTCTTCTACTTCTTCCTTGAGCTTTTCTTTGTGCTCTTCATTTTTGTACTTGGCCTCGTATTCTTTTTCCTTGATTTCTTCTTTAGCTTCCTCAACTTCACACTCAATCTTTTCCTTAAGTTCTTCTATTTTGTACTTAATCTCGTCCACCTTTTCCTCAACTTTTTCCTTTACTTCTTCTACTTTTTCCTTAACTTTTTCTTTATCCTCTTCTATCTTTTTCTCAATCTTCTCCTTCAACTCATTGTTCTTCTTCTCTCCATGAACATAGTCTTCATTGTAAGACTGCAAATGCCCCAAAAGGTAAAGTTTCTTTTAGGTTAAAATCCAACATGATAAAACCATGGAATAAACTCAAGCTAATGTAAACCTCTATTTTGCATGGAAAAATTAAGGGGATAACTAGTAAAATGTGACCAACTAACTAACTTGAGAGGAAAGATTCTAGAGTTTAATAAGAGGCAGAAAGTACAAGCCAACAAAGCATCCCTTAACCATATAGATACATATGTGAATATGTTGTTTGTTATAAAGTCAATAGTATTTCTTGATACATGCAGCCATGAATTGACTTAATACTTTAAGGGAGTTCATATAAACTACTCTTCTTAATTTCAAGATCATAAATCATTCTACAGTATTCAGACAATTAGACAAAGTACAACTGTATAAGTTAACAACACAATGATTCCCTTAACAAATCAAATCAATTTACTTGCACATGCATATAATTAAAGTCATACTTACAGGTTTTCTCAAGAGTAAAGCTGTTAAAACTAATGATTTACACCCGGTATTTTTTAAGATCCCGTATTTTATAAGACGTACGTTATATATATAAATTTCAAAAAACTGAATTATACGATTTGTAAAACAATTTTCTGTACTAATTAAAATATAAAAACTAAATTGATACAATTTGTAAAACAATTTTATGTACTAGTTTAAATTAAATTAAAATATAAAAACTAAATTGATACAATTTGTAAAACAATTTTTTGTACTAATTTAAATTAAATTAAAATATAAAAACTAAATTGATACAATTTGTAAAACAATTTTATGTGCTAATTTAAATTAAATTAATTCAAAAAACATAACATGTCAAATACATAAATTCTATTAATCGATCAAAGTACACACAATCCATAAACTCGTTAGATCATCAAAACACTTAGAATCGCTCCTAGTTATACCCTTTAATTTCCTATAGATTTATAATCTAGAACAAAGATCAATAACTAAACAGTCTTATATACAGTTTATAGAACCAATCTCAATATTTAGATTTGGATGATCAATGGTTGAGATCACGACTGCATATTCGATTTTACACACTACATATTCGATTTACGTAAAATACATATTCAATCTTAATCTCAACCGTTAATCATCTAAATATAAAGACGTACTGAGTTTAGTTCCATAGGTTTTGTACTATATAACACTGGTTCCATACACAAACTTGTATTTTCATATAATTCCATGCATATATATATATATATATATATATATATATATATACAAACTTTCTGATAAAACATCATTTACTTCTGTATATATGCTGTTTAGTTTTCTTGCAATTATATATAAAATTTAAAAAGAAAAACTACAATTGCTTACCTTTCTTTCTTCTTCTTCACACTCAGGTTTCACTTCCTGCAAAATCACCACCTCAGTGACAGTTTCACAGTACTCTTCAGTCTTAGGTACTTGGTGGTAATCTGATTTGCCAGCCATGATATATATATCACACAACAACAACGGAAAACACGCGGTAACTAACCAAATTAAGATCAGAACAACAAAAATCAAACAAGATCGAACAAAGAAACGCGCAGTAATTAAGTCTGCAGATCGATCGAATATCGCGAAATGAAATCAGAGAGACTGAGAGAGTTTGAAATATGAATGAATGTGGGTTCAAGAGAGACGCAATGGGTGTTTATATAGGAGATTTTCGAGCGAAGGTAAGGCGATAAAGCTTGAAAAAGTAGCCATCTTGAATTCTTGATTAGAAATGAATAAAGAATGACGGTTGCAATTGGTGGGAAACAGCCAAAGTATTTGTTAACAGCCAATGGATCGAGGTGGTATACTTTGAATTTGGATATTATATAATATTATAAATAAACGTAACTTGCTGCTCAATTCAAGGGGCATTCTTCGTTAGAACATCCATATGTCATGCAATTCGGGTTATTCAACCTGAATGTCACATTCGTATGAGTTAGAGGATTCGAAACCCCACTTGATCGGTTTCAAAACGAGAGACATATGATCTAAAACAATCTTATCCGTATGTTTTAAGCTTTATCGCCTCACTTGATCGGTTTCAAAATGAGAGATGTATGATCTTTTAATAATACAATAAATTAAGTGATAAACTTTCAAGTTAATTTATTACATGCAAGTTTTCCTTCAATAAGAATCCGTATGGCATGGGTGTTGAGTTCTCCAACTCACCTTTTATGTCAGAGTTACTTTACACAAAAGTTAGTATGATCTAAAACAATCTTATCCATATATTTTATTTTATTAATATATTAAGATAGAGAAGAGGAGAGAGAAAAAAGACAAAGATAGAGAGAAAGTGAGGTGAGGTGAGGTGGGGTGGGGGTGGGGGAAGTTACCTCTCGGGTTAGTGAACTAGAATGGAGGAACTCAACGGTGAGCCCAAAATGAGCATAGCGGTGTTAGGGGGGAACCCAAGGAACCCGATGGTGATGCCGAAGGCTTCGACTTAAGCGGTACGCATGGTCTAATAAATTGCCCATTATGTAAATTGCGTGTTTTTATGATTTTTCCCATTAAATAATATCCCTTAAAAGTTTAAAAAATGATTTTTATTAACATTATTTTTTATCCCATAATTAAATTATTTTTTTATTTAATTTCTCGTTAGTAAATTGTTCATTTAAGTGAGGAAAAAGTTTTGAAAAAACGAAAGCGTGGTTGGGAAAAAAGAAAGAAAGAAGGAACACGCTGTCGAGCATTATCAAGGTGTTGGCAATTGCCACGTAGGACGCCACGTGAAGTCCACATAATCAGGGACCCACACACCGAAAGGTTATAGTGGAGCAGGTAGCCTGATACGTCGTCGTGTGGTGTGTTTGTGGCGGCTACAGATCACCCACTCCCCAAATTGCGTAGTCGTTGTCCATTTCCGTCATCGTACCCACTCTTCCATATGATGTTGGTCGGTTTGACTTTGACCCATTGCAAAAATTCAATAACTGAATTTAATTAATAAATTATATACGTTCTTTGATTATAATTTTAAACAATTATTATTAAATATATATTACTTTCAACGGTTTAGTCCGTCAGATGTCTTTTGAGAAACAATCTCTCTATCTAGTGATAAAAGTATGATTGTCCATATATTACCACTGAGCTGGGATTAAATTCTATTGTTGTTGTTGACTTTTGACGGTTTAATGGCAAAATGTCTGGAAAAAAACCTGAGTTCAATCCTTGTTGGATGTAAAATTGCAAACATTTTGAATGGTCAAGAGAAGTATAGGAAACAGTCCACAAATGATTAGATCATGTATATTAGATCATATTTTGATTCTTCTGAAAAACCTGCCAAAACAGAATTTCCATTTTAGTAAATCTATAGATGACTTTTAAACCAGAGCATATTTTGACTTTTATAAACGACTTAACCTATTAATAATAATTTGTAATCGTCCAAATTGACACATATTGTAATAGTTTTTTGATTTGTAGGTTAGAATATACATTAAAATTGTTTTTTTTAATCTTCGCTATTTAATGATAAATTATTTTCAACTTAATCTTTTAAATTGGTAGCTTTCAAGAATAAGTTTTAAATGCAATCATGTTATAAAAAATAGTTGTCATCTCAATCCTCTATCTAATTTATATTGTAAGTAGATTAATGTCTGTGTGATACACATGTTAGTTTATAAAATAAGAAATATTAAATATTAATTAAAAGATATTAAGTAATCATAAAACATGAATGAAATGAGAATTTAAAAAAATAACGACAAATGTCATTAACACTCAGACCAGATGTGGAAACGTCGACTCAAGGGGGAGTGATGAGCGTTTTTGCAAGTTACAATTTAAGTTCAAGAATTACGTCAAGTATAAACACACATTATTCCAGCAAGTATAACTGGATCGTGTAGTGGTATAGATGAAGCAAGTCAGGATCGATCCACA
>JAUEJL010053895.1:0-32392 GCA_032274825.1 Drosophyllum lusitanicum
CATGGTTATGTTGGGTTTACACTTGAATTTATCGCAAATCCGTCGCAAGTGTGCTATTTTTTGCGACGGATTCCTTCCGTCGCAAATTTCCTTCGCAATAGCCTGTTAGTGTGGTAATGACATTTACCTGATCAATTCTCTTAACAAACACCAAGTTTCTTGCTTACTTTTATTCCAATTGGGGGAGAGCCCCAAACTGCCGTGAGTTTTTTTATGGCCGCCAATTAAGGGATTAACACTAATTAATCTTGGTCCCTAATTTACTAATTAATCCCTAAAGTATCCCCTTAATAACTCGTAAGTCCCTATTCTTTTGTTCCATTAAAAAAATATAACTTTTAAGTCACTAAACACCCAATATTATTTAATTACGACTCCAACCGTCGAATAATCATCCAATTATAATCGACAAAAGTAAATATATATTATATAATTATTACCTCGAAATCCTGGTCGTTACAACTAATTATGCTCGAAAATTGATATCTAATCTCTCAAAACTAATTGGACCATTATTCACGAAAAGAACAAAAAAATGGACAGAAGGCATTTTATTCAGAAGATATAAAGTTAGTTAAAACTATTAAAGAAGCAATTAAAAACATTAAGCCACTAGAGTTACCACTTGTTACACATTACATTATTATTTAAGTTGATGGATGTAAAGAAGGATGGGGATCAGCCCTACTTAGTAAACTTGACAAATATAGTCCTAAAGGTAAAAAAGATATGCTCATATGCTAGTGGAAATTTCAATAAAGCCGGATTAAACTACACAAGTTTAGATTTTGAAATACAAGCATTAATTAATGATTTAGAGAAATTCAAAATCTTTTTACATAAAGAATTTATAGTTAGAACAGATTGTGAAGCAATAGTACCACTTTATAAAAAATGATCAAAGTAAAAAACTAAATAGAACAAGATTGGTAAATTTACAAAATATTATACAAGTGGATACAAAATAAATTTTGAACATATCAAAGGCAAAGACAATGGTATAGCAAGTATGCTTTCCAGAAATCTTAACAAGTTATTTATTGCAGGTGACCAGTAAAGATAAAGGAAAGAAAAAACTTATACATTCTAGATAGTTTAAAAAAGGATCATCTTAAGCAGAAGAAGAAACGAAAGTCCAAAGTTTCCTCCAACAAACTTCGCAGCACGGACTTGATAATATTACACAGTCACAGTTTTTACAAACTTTCAGTCTTTCAATCGGACCTCGATTGGAGATGAATAAAGTTCATCCTACCAATCCCTATTTTTCACAGTTTACTACACAAAGAATGACTAGTCCGGTCATTACATTTGACAATTATGCTTTACAAGTTTGTCATGATGAGAACAAAATATTTAGACCCGTCATAGATATGCAATAACAGTGTTTATTAGACAATCTTTGGCATGTACAAACTATGCCACAAGCTTCATCATTCAAAGTATAGATTTTAAATGCTTTAAGCATTTATTTTTATGAACAAAGCCAAAAAACCTAAAAGTTAAAAAAACAAAAATTTTCTCATTATGTAACTTTTTAAGGTACAAAATTGGTATTTTCAACAAATGGGAGACGGTCGCACAATATATACATTGTCCTAATCCCATTTATAAAGGAATTACAGTTTATCAGTGTTTTTCCCCAATAATAGAAAGATGTAATACTAACAAAGATAAAACAAAATTATCTTAAGTGCGGAAATAGTATAGTAGATCGAACGCACGGAATTTTTAAAGTAAGATTATATTAATAACCAAACTTCAAAGGTAATCAAGAATAGACTTGAGCACTGAGTACAAGCTTTCAAATTGCAGAGCTTACTGAAATTACATTGCGAACTTACGCACACTCTTCTTTAACAGATGAGAAGAGTATTTATATGTTACGTAAAACAATCCTGACGATCTAGAATATTACACATGTAGCTCTCTACATAAAGTTAGGAAACAGAAATCTAAACTGCTAGTTGAGCAAATTTAGGAACGCAGACTTCGCACATCATAACTGTGAAAGCGACAGTAGTGACGTGTACATTGTGTTGAGGAGACCGGTCATACTTCAATGAAATGTCAAACTTCAGTTAGGCAAAGATTTTCTTCAGATGGACGAGAGGACCTTTTTTAGTAGCGAGTCTTCAGGAGTTTTACGAAGTAAATAATAAAAAAACTTAAGATGCTTTTTTCGAAAGACATCTTCAGTGATGGAATGTAAACAAATAAGAGGCTAACAATCACCCCCTGTTTGTTTATAATCCATCAACTTATTACAAAGAATAAACAAATAAACAAAGAATATACAGGTAGAATAAGGAAATTGTTCTTGATCAATAACAGGCTTGAGTTCATCAGGAAGAGGTTTAGAAGGTGTTTGCAGCTGAACATGCTTCATGTATTCAACAATAATATCTTTTATTGCTAGGTCTTTATAGTCCAAGAAATATCGTAATGACCTCAGATGTGGATAGTCTGCTTGAGAAAACTCTGAAACTCTCTAAAATCTCATCTTGTCATAGGCATCGAGAAAGAAAAATCCTCGGGGATTTGAGATCACTTTTCCAAGTACATATCCTTTGGGAAGAGAAGTTTGCAATTTGGCAGCTCACTGATGCAATCAGCTTCAGAATTTGTTGCTGAGACTTTTTGTATGTTAGCTTCTTTCTTTTGTTCAACATCGCTTGAGCTTCAGAAAGCCTGGAATTTTCAAATGGATTTTGAGTTTCAGAAATTCTTCCTTTCATAGAACTATTGTTGTAACACCTTAGGCGAATCTCACATTGTCCTGGATAGGAGAGGTGCTAGTTTTATAAGTAAACTTTGGCCTTACATGACACAATGCATTTTGGGGCCATAAACATGGTAGATCTCATGAAAACTCTACAGTTAAGCGTGCTTGGGCGGGAGCATTCCAGGGATGGTGACGTGTAACGAATGGAAAATTAGAGAAAAATGTTGTATTATTATTTTATCGAGAAATAAAGGAGATTTAAGGAGTTTAATCATTTATAATGACAATTAAAGAATATTATTGCTATTTATGTAAATTATTAAAAGTTGGAAAAATAAAAGAAAAATTCAAAATTCATTACCGGTCGCGACGCGAGGTGTTAGAGGATCGCGACGCGACACGTCGGTTGGCGTGTGTCAGTGGATTGAGTGAGTCACGCTTTGCGTGTGACAGAGTTAGCGTAAACTGGAGGCGTTGCGACGCGACGCTTTGGCTGGTTGCGACGCGACGCGTTCTCGGCTGGTCTATATATATGAGTTGTGGTTCAGCATTTTTTTACACATTTACTCCTCAAAAGTTGTTACTGTGCCGATTTCTCGAGAATAACCGAGTTTAGTGAGTGTGTGGGAGTGTCGGGTCTCGTTTGTGCTTCTATTTCGGTTATAAAGCTATTTAAGGTTCGGGAAGTTCAGAGACACCGTTATGGGCATAGTTTTGACCGAGGTTTCGCGTGGGTGAACCCGAGAGGTATATTTTTACTATTCTTGTGCTTCTATTTCGGTTATAAAGCTATTTAATCCGCATGCATGTCGTATACGTGCATTTTCATGAAGTTTGTGAGCTCGTTACACGATAATCTTTGGTCGGAAGTTGTTATTTGACATATCTAAGTATATTAAGCTAGTTTATACTTGTTTTGGATCTTTGGATCGTATTTTTAACGCAGTGACCTTCATAGGTTATTTGTGGCATTTGAGTTCACGTTCTCGATGATCCGTGAGCGTTGTTTGCCTTTTCGAGATCGTGTGTTTCGTACTAGACAAAAGTGATATATTTTAGAAAGTAATGATTTACTATACCATGGTAATAGGTGTTTATATATTACTCGTGCAAGAAATACGTGATATACGTGTGAACTATATATGTCATGAGATTGTTTGACGAGCATGTTATGTTATGAAATTATTATGTCTTTTTGACGTTTGGTCTAATGGACGTAAACATTATTTGAGAATAAGATAATGATGTACTCAATTGTTTTCATTTTGAGTACTTATGAAATTATGAGTTTTTAACATATTATTGAATTATGAGGCCTTGGGATGGGGGTAGTCTTATCCTTAATGATGATGCCTAGTTGGTTAAAACTTCTAGGAAAAGTGCTAGCCATATGTGAGTTACCGGGCGTTCATGACAAGTCCGGGATCACGTGATAATGTATTTATACGCATTGGAATGATGTTTGGTACTAGTAGTTGTACCTTATTAAATATCATGTGGGTGTAAGGAGGTGTAAGAGGTAAAACACCGTTATTACTTCACCTGAACGGCATTGTAGGAATACGCTGTATACCACGTCGCCGGAATAGCGATAGCGAGAGATGTTACACTCTAAGAATTAGTGGAAGTCGCGCTCTAATGATTCTTACACGGGTAATAACGTGACTCGTGAACCGGGTCTATACCTTGGGTGAAGATAATTACCCTAGACCATTAATGCTGATTACGATGATGATGATGATTATGATTTAAAGAATTGTGCTAATGAAAGTTTATGAATTGACGATTATTATATGCTATGATTTGTGGATATATGTAGATTTGTTATGATTAGTTGACCGTTATGTGTTAAATGAAATATGATGGGCGGGAATGGATTAATTATTATTCTCTTATTACCATCTAAAACTTGATATATTTTAATCGAAATTTTTAGTAACTCTATTGACTCACGAGGCTTGAAGCTAACACTTGTTTCTTGAAATGTGTCTTGTACTTGTGCAGGTTATCTAGAGACTGCTTTGTGAGACGGGGGCATTGGGTAGTGTATTGTCTCAGATTGATACCATTTTTTATGTTTAAATCAAACAAGTTATGTTTTAATGTTTTATTTATGAACGTGATGTCGTGATTTTCTTATTAACGTAAACTCTTATCGTTTCGGTAAGATGTATTTTTTTGATTAAACACTTCCGTTGCATGCTTTCTCATGATATGACAAGATTTTTGTAAATGGTAAATTTTGGGAAATCGCGGTCGTCACAAGGTGGTATCAGAGTCGTGTTGGTTGTTAGCGAACTAAGCATTGAGTCCGCTACTTAGACTTACAACTGTTAAAGGCTCGTTAGGAAAGAAGAAGACTTCTAGGTGGGGGGAAGGTTGTGTGGTGAGTGCTATAAGATTCCTAGATCTTTTCCTTATAGTTTAGCTCTACCTATTTTCTATATAAGAATTCTTTTGTATATCTACGGTCTTGTGAAGAATATTTCTGACTCATTTCTTGTGTCTTCCATAGAAGATGGTGGTTACACGCAAGAACAATGGTAAACAAGGTGATAATCAAGAAAGTGGAGCTGGTGGATCACGTCCTCAGCATGAGGATGAGGGTGTGGGAAGTTTTCACTCACAAACACATGGTGAAACAGTTCCAACTACTATTGAAGGGACTGCGTCTACTCGACAGCATACGGAGAGAAGCAACTACAGTGGGGCCAGCACATTCAAAATTGCTTCTTTGAAGCAACAACTAAAGGTTCGTGACAAATAGATAGCTCAGATGAGAGAGGCTATGATAGCTGCGGGTATTCTCAAGAATACCGCTGAACTTGACGAGAATGATGAAAGTGAAATGAACAGCAAGGGTAAATGCCAGGATCTAGAAATTATCCGAACAACTAATATTCGTGACGGTAGTTCGTTCAAGGTTTTCATGGGCTGCAAACCTCCAGCCTTTAAGGGAGGTGAGGATCCATTAGTGTGTTCACAGTGGTTGATGAAGATGGAGCAAGTCTATGATTCGGGGGATTTTACTGATTAGCAACAGGAACGATATGCTATTCGGATGCTTGAGGGAGAGGCTCTTGAATGGTGGAACTCTGCTACCAGAACCTTTCTGAGGCGATGCGTAAGGGGATTACTTGGTCCCAGTTTATTGAGAAAGTGCAGAATTGTTTCTATAACTTGGGTGCTCAAAGGCGTGCTGAGAGGGAATTTTTAGAGTTGAAGAAGGGGACGATGTCGATCAGCAAGTACAACATGACTTTTTCTGATCAGCTTACTTTTACCAGAAGGCTTTGTCCTCATAAAGCTTCTCTGGTAAACCAGTACATGGGAGGATTACCATTTGAGTACCGGTCCGCTATCTGTAATAAGTCCACTCTGGATGCGGCCATGGAAGAAGCAAGGAACATTGAGGAAGATTTGGTTCTAAAGAACCCCACCATCGGAGAGAAGAGAAAGTGGGAAGGGCCGTCTGGGTCCTCAAAGAAGAATAAGTTTGGGTCCGAAGGCAAAAAGAAGGACTCGAATTTCTACAAGACTTGTCACTCTTCTCATAAGGGTCCCTGCACCAAGAGCACTATGAGTTGCAAGAGGTGTGGCAAGATGGGGCACACTAGTTTTGAGTGCACAAGTTTTGAACCTATGTGCTACTATTGCAAGGAGATAGGGCACATGGCTTCTGCCTGCTCGAAACTGAAGAACAAGAGTGCTGATGGTGGCAAGAAGCCTACTGCGGGTAAACCTACTGGTTGAGCTTTTAAGATGAGTACTGATGATGCTCGCAAGAATGATGAGGTGATTTCTGGAACTTTTATGATAAATTCATTGCCTGCTAGAGTACTATTTGATTCGTGCTAGTCGATCTTTTGTTTCGCACGCCTTGTGTGTTAAATTTGATAAACCCAGTAATACTTTGGATTCGGCTTTAGTAGTTGAGATCACGGTTGGAAAACATCTCTATTCATGATAAGTTTGATTATTGTGTTATTACTATTAATGGTAATGATTTTATGGTGACACTTCTTCCTCTAGAGATTGAGAGTTTTGACTTAGTAATAGGTATGGACCGGATGTCTAGTCTTAAGGCTGAAATTATTTGTTCTAAAAAGCTCGTACGCATACCTCTTTCTATCGGAAAGTTTTCTATTGCCCTTGGAGAAAGGTGCCCGGGAAGTCTGACTCTACTTTCGGTGATGAAAGCACGCAAGTGCTTATCTAAAGGTTGTTCAATGTTCTTGGCTTATGTCATTTCTCCTACGAAAAAGAAGGTTGATTTATAGAATGTGGAGTTGGTAAAAGATTATCCGGATGTTTTTCCCGAAGATTTGCCCGGATTACAGCTGACACGTCATGTTGAATTTCAGATTGATCTCATTCCGAGTGCAGAACCAATTGCTAAGGCGCCCTACCGCTTAGCTCTATTCGAAATGAAAGAGATGATGACCCAACTACAAGAACTTTTGGATGAAGGTTTCATTTGACCAAGTTCCTCACCTTGGGGAGCGCCAGATTTGTTTGTTAGGAAGAAGGATGGAACCATGCGGATGTGTATTGATTATCGGGAGTTGAACAAGGCTACTGCTAAGAACAAGTATCCACTACCGAGAATAGATGATCTTTTTGATCAACTACAAGGTGCTTGCTACTTTTTGAAGATCGACTTACGTTCGGGATATCATCAAGTGAAGGTCCGAGACGAAGATATTCACAAGACGATTTTGAGAACTCGTTACGGGCACTATTAGTTTCTCGTGATGCCTTTTGGTTTGACTAATGCTCCGGTTGTGTTTATGGATTTGATGAACATAGTTTGTCGTCCTTTCTTGGACAAATCAGTTATTGTGTTTATCGATGAAATCCTTATTTACTCCGGTACTGAGGATGATCTTTGTAGGCATTTACATGAAGTTCTTGATACTCTTCGCCAAGAGAAACTCTATGCCAAATTTTCGAAGTGTGAATTCTAGTTACGAGAAGTCCAGTTTTTGGGACACGTAATTAGTCAAGATGGTTTGAAGGTAGATCAAGCTAAAATTGAGGCGGTCGAGAAGTCGGAGTCGCTCAAAACTCCAACTGAAATTCGAAGTTTCTTGGGTCTAGCCGGTTATTATAGAGGTTTATTAAAGATTTCGCGAAACTAGCTACACCTATGACTCGTTTGACTAGAAAGACAGAACTCTTCAAGTGGACAGAGAAATAAGAGAATGCTTTTCAAACTTTAAAGAAATGTTTGTGTGAAGCTCCTATTTGTCCTTACCGAAAGGTAATAAAGACTTTGTTGTATATAGTGATGCGTCCTATTCGGGTTTGGGATGTGTTCTTATGCAACAAGGAAAAGTGATTGCCTATGCTTCAAGGCAATTGAAAGATGCAGAATTGAATTATCCAATTCACGATTTGGAGCTTGCAGCTGTGATTTTTGCCCTTAAGTTGTGGCGTCATTACTTGTATGGAACCAGGTGTGTCATCTACACCGACCACAAGAGTCTGCAATATATTCACAATAAAAAAGAATTGAATATGAGACAAAGGAGATGGATGGAACTTTTGATAGACTATGATTGCGAGATTAGCTACCATCCAGGTAAAGCTAACGTGGTAGCCGATGCTTTGAGTCGAAAAGAACCAAGGTCATCCTACCGACTCAAATCTATGAGTATTATTGTTAGACCCAATATTTTTTAGCAGATTCGAACTGCTAAGATTGAAGGATGAAAATTTGAAGAGTGAGGTTATGGTTAAGCAGCATATGGATTTACCCAAAGATAACCGAGGGTTGAAGACTTTCAAGGGTCGTATTTGGGTTCCTAAAGTCGGTGGTGTTCGTGACACTTTGTTACACGATGCTCACCGTTCTAAATATTCTATTCACCCGGGGAATACTAAGATGTATCATGATCTAAAAGCCAACTATTGGTGGCCAGGTTTGAAGGTGGATATTGCCGATTATGTGGCAAAGTGCGTGACATGTTTTCAAGTCAAGGCGGAACATCAAAAGCCGTATGGAGAACTACAACAACTTAAGATACCAGAATTTAAGTGGGACAAAATCACCATGGATTTTGTGACCAAATTTCCCAAGACAGCTCGTGGAAACGATATGATTTGGGTAGTTGTCGATAGGCTAACTAAGAGTGTTCATTTCTTAGCCACCAAGGTGAATGAAAAGCTAGAGAACTTGGCTAAGTTGTATATTCTAGAGATTGTCACAAGACATGGGATTCCTTTATCGATTGTATGGGACCGAGATAGCCGATTTGCATCAAGGTTTTGGCATAAGTTACAGGAGGAATTGGGTACGCGAGTTCAGTTGAACACGGCGTATCATCCTCAGACGGATGGCCGGAGTGAAAGAACGATTCAAACTCCGGAAGATATGTTAAGGGCTTGCGTGATAGAGTATGACGGTAGTTGGGATTCTCACTTACCTCTAGTAGAATTCGCATATAATAACACTTATCATGCAAGTATTGGTATGGCTCCGTTTGAAATGCTTTATGGTAGAAAGTTCCGTACTCCTACCTGTTGGTTAGAACCGAGAGAAAACCAGTTTGCGGGTCTGAAAATTGTTCGGCTCACTACAGATAAGGTAAAAGTGGCCCGTGAACGTTTGAGGGTAGCTCGGGAGAGACAAAAGAAATACTCCGACAAGAAGCACCGACCCAAAACTTTTGAAGTCGGTGAGAAAGTAATGTTGAAGGTCTCGCCCTGGAAGGGTATTATCCGTTTTGGGAAACGGGGTAAGCTTGGACCTCGTTTTATCGGTCCGTTTTTTATACTTGAACGTGTTGGAGAACAAGCGTACAAACTTGAGCTACCACAAGAACCGGAAGGAATACACAATGTGTTCCATGTATGCTATTTACGAAGATGCTTGGCCGAGGAACCGAGTATTCTACCATTGGAAGAACTCCGAGTTGACGAAAGCAAGAAATTGGTAAAAGAACCCGTTGCAATCTTGGATCGTAAGGTCAAACAACTACGGAAGAAACGGAACAAGTTAGTGAAGATTCAATGGAAGAATAAACACGGTGGGGATATGACGTTGGAAACCGAAGATGAGATGAAGACTAGGTATCTCCGGCTGTTTTCTTAGTCGATTCCGAGGACGGAATCTTTTTAAGAAGGGGAGAATTGTAACAAACTGAAAATTCGAGAAAAATGTTGTATTATTCTTTTATCGAGAAATAAAGAAGTTTTATGGAGTTTATTCATTTATAATGATAATTAAAGAATATTATTGTTATTTATGTAAATTATTAAAAGTTGGAAAAATAAAAGAAAATTTCAAAATTCATTACCGGTCGCGACGCGACACGTTAAAGGATCACGACGCGACGCGTCGGTTGGTGTGTGTTAGTGGATTGTGTGTGTCAGGCTTTGCGTGTGACAGAGTTTGCGTAAACTGGGGACGTTGCGACGCGTTCTCGGCTGGTCTATATATATGAGTTGTGGTTTAGCATTTTTTTACACATTTACTCCTCAAGAGTTGTTACTCTGCCGATTTCTCGAGAGTACCCGCGTTTAGTGAGCGTGTGGGAGTGTCAGGTCTCGTTTATACGTATATTTGAGGTTCGGGAAGTATGGAGACACCGTTACGGGGCATAGTTTTGATCGAGGCTTCGCGTGGGTGAACCCGAGAGGTATATTTTTACTAGTCTTACGCTTCTATTTCGGTTATAAAGCTATTTAAGTCGCATGCAGGTCGTGTACGTGCATTTTCATGAAGTTTCCGAGCTCGTTATGCAATAATCTTTGGTCAGAAGTTTTTATTTGACTTATGTAAGTATATTAAGCTAGTTTAGACTTGTTTTGGATCTTTGGATCGTATTTTTAACGCAGTGACCTTCATAGGTTATTTGTGGCGTTTGATTGACGATCCGCAAGCGTTGTTTGCCTTTTCGAGATCGTGTGTTTCATTATCTGGACTGAGGTGAGTTTAATATTTCTCAAAACCGAGTACTAGACAAAAATGATATATTTTAGAAAGTAATGATTTACTATACGATGGAAATATGCGTTTATATATTACTGGTGCAAGAAATACGTGTGAACTATATATGTCATGACATTGTTTGACGAGCATGTTATGTTATGAAATTATTATGTCTTTTTTACGTTTGGTCTAATGGACGCAAACATTATTTGAGAATAAGATGATGATGTACTCAATTGTTTTCATTTTGAGTACTTTATGAAATTATGTGTTTTTAACACATTGTAGAATTATGAGGCCTTGGGATGGGGGTAGTCATATCCTTAATGATGATGCCTAGTTGGTTGATCCTTCTTGGAAAAGTGCTAGCCATTTGTGAGTTACCGGGCGTTCATGACAAGTCCGGGACAATGTGATGATGTATTTATACTCATTGGAGTGATGTTTGGTACTAGAGGTTGTACCTTATTAAATATCATGTGGGTGTAAGGAGGTGTAATAGGTAAAACACCGTTATTACTTCACCTGAACGGCATTGTGGAATACTTTGTATACCATGTCGCCGGAGTAGCGATAGCGAGAGATGTTACAGTCTAAGAATTATTGGAAGTCGCGCTCTAATGGTTCTTAGACGGGTAATAACGTAACTCGTGAACCGGGTCTATACCTTGGGTTAAGATAATATCCCTAGACCATTAATGATATTGCGTTGATTAATGATGATTATGATTACGATGTAAAGAATTATGATAACGAAATATATGAAATGACTTTTATGATATATTATGATTAGTTGACCGTTATGTGCTATATGTCAGATGATGGGTTGGTCAACTATGTGAAGGGGCGGGAATGAATTATTATTTATTCTACTATTACCGTCTAAAGCATGATATGTTTTAACTGAATCTTTTAGTAACTCTATTGACTCACGAGGCTTTAAGCTGACATTTGTTTTCTTGAAATGTGTCTTGTACTCGTGCAGGTTGCCTAGAGACTGCTTGGTGAGACATGGACATTGGGTAGTGTACTGTCTTAGATAATACCATTGTGTTTATGTTTCCAATCAAACAATTTATGTCTTAATGCTTTATGTTTATGAACGTGATGTCGTGATTTTCATATTAAGGTAAATTCTTATCATTTCGGTAAGATGTATTCTGAAATTAAAGACTTCCGTTGCATGTTTTCTAATAATATGACAAGATTTTTGTAAATGGTAAATTTTGGGAAATCACGGTCGTCGCAGTTTACTGATTGTTCTTTTATCTATATTAAAGAGTTGAGTTTAAAAAAAGTAATTGGTATCTACTTAACTATCAATTATGAGCTACATTAAAATAATTATTTTTTGAAATTTTAGTAAGTCATTTAAAGTTAATTAGAAAATAGAATCAAACATGTAATTTATCATCAATTCTAGATTTCTAGCTACAAATTTCATTCTAACTAATGTTACATGGAAAGTTAACTAATGTTGTGTATGCAAAAAGGGTTTAATTCACGAAAATATATTAAAGTTGTCACGTTTTGTTATTGTCTGTACCAAACTTTGAAACTTACCATTAAATGTATTAAACTCTTAAAAATTACCATTTAATGTATTGGACCTGGCATAGCAAGTTACCTGTTGACATGACACCGGTTAAGCTGACATGGCAGTGACATGGCTAGTGAAGTGTTTTTTCTTCTTTAAAAATAATGTAAAATGAAACTATTTAAATAAAATAAATAATAATAATAATAATAATAATAATAATAATAATTAGGGATGGGATTTTTCTCACCTCCTTCCTCTTCGATGGTTTGATCGCTTCTTCCATACCTTAATTTGATTCCTCTTCGATGCCTCATCATCCATCTAGGGTCCCAATGTTAAAGGTTCGAGAGCATATCTTTTAAAGGTCTATTAAAGATGTTCGTATGTTTTGTTTAAATTTTGAAGGTCGATTGAAGATTAGTTCATATAATCTGTTTAAAGGTTGATTGAAGATTTTCGTGTTTGATTCAAATGTAAGTTTGGTTTGTGATTTTATCAAATGGGTTTTCATCTAGGGTTTGTGATTTCATCAAATGGGTTTTTCATCTAGGGTTTGCAATTTCATCATATGGACCCGTTTGGGTTTACAATTTCATCAAATGGGCTTTCATCGATTTTACATATTTCAATGTTCAAAATTGTTCAAATCGATATTTATTTGGGTTACGATTAAGGTTACAGTTCTTGTATCTGTATGTTTGATTGTTTATATGATTTGATTTCAATATTTGGTTAGAGTTTACTTCAGTTCTTCCATCTTGCGATTTTTGGTTAGAGTTTATTTTGATTTTTTATGTGGGTTTTTGGAATAATCAATTGTTCATGGTATGCCGATTTTTGTTTGATTAGCATGTTCTTATTCTTTTTTATTTTCAATATGATGATGAATGTTTGTAAAGGTAGAAGGATGAAGATGAATATCAATAAATGAAATAATATTATGAAAATTAATTGCTTGATGTGGATTAAAATTAAATACAAATAAAAATATTTACCAGTTACATATTAGATAGGTAACATGATACACTAATTGGTAACTTTCAAACCTTCAATATATTAAATGGTAAGTTTGTAAGTTTGATACACACAACAACAAAAAGTGACAAGTTTGATATATTTTCGTAACCTAAACCCATGCAAAAGCTACTAATTAAAAAAATAACTATGTGAAAAAAACAGTAAAAAAATGTTTATAGGTTCAATATACCTATCATTTAAAAATTTATGTATTTAAAATAATTATTATACGTTATATTATATCAGATACCGTACACACAAAATAATGTCATTCATGTTTATAAATGAGCAAATAAATAAATAAATAACATTTATTCATTGATAAAATACTACCTGATCGATAGCTAAAATCGGTAACGGTTGATAATTAAGGTGTTCTATTTTATGTTTAATTAAAGTTTATTGTCAAATAAAAGGCATTATAAAGTTTGCTTCAATTTTGTAAAAAGTATTTTGTAATGTCTCATAGGGCAAATTGCATTAAAATATAATGAACTTTGTCTTAGTTATCATTATATACGATCAACTTTATTTTTTTAAAAATAATACAACCAACTTTCATAATCCTCACATTGTATGCAACTTGTTTTATACTATGAAAGTTATGAAAAATTTTATTGTATATAATGGTAACTAAACAACAGGCACATAAAAAAGTTGTTTGTATACAATGAAAGGATTATGAAAGTTAATTGTATTATTTTTAAAATTTTAAAGTTGATTGTATACAATGGTAACTAAGACAAAGTTCATTGCATTTTCATGCAATTTGCCCCTCATAATAATGTAATTTGTTATAAGGAAAAAGAAAAAAGGATCCACGATCTACATGTTTTTATACATAAATGACTAATCTTCTAATATTTATTAGACAATCCTAAATCCTAATCATTTATTTAGATAAGAATTCTAAATTATCAAATCTCAACGATCTATTTTTATAAAAATTAAATTCCAATTTTGACTTCTCTTAATAAAAATTAGATTCAACTTTGACGTTAATTTGAATAGAAAGGTATTAGTTAATAGTAACATCATTTTAACTTAACTTTTTTATAACAAACTTTTGTTTTATCTTTGGAAGTCCATAGCATTTGTTGTAATACGAATTCTTCAAGTGTGACTGACATTTTTCTACTACAAACAATAGTATATTACCACCATCGAACCAAAATACAATAAAAATGGATACAAAAACACCTTAAACATGACCGATTATATTTGACAACAAGTTGAAAGAATCTCAATTCCATTACGTTATAACTTGCTTAAAATCACCTAAAACACGATCTCTACTAAATACCAAAACCCAATTACAAACACTAACCAAAGCAATAAAAAAAAAGACACACGATACAAGTAATGAATCCACTTCTCGAATTGTCTACTTCATGTGGGGTGTTGATGTTGGGTGGGTGGGTTTTCGGGTCAAGAAGTGGGCTCAAGTCATGGGCATTTCAAAAGGTAGTTGAAAACCCACACAAGCAATAACAGTAGGAAATCATTAGCACCACATATCAACCGTTAAAATACTGTTTCCCTCCCGCGGAAAAGCTTTCACCAATTCAATAAAAAAACACAAACTTTACCTTTTTCATCTTTCTTTATTCATTCTTCAGAACTGGAAAGCTCACTCATTCCTCATGTTCATCCTCCTTTTTCTCTCTTTCTTAAACTTTTTACACATTCTGTGTTATTACTTTTAGTTTATCATCCCTCGAATTCAGGGACTGGGAAATTGAGATTTGATCAGAAGAGTGTTTGTGTAGTGGGATCATTTCAAGATTCTTGTAATGGTGAAAGAAACAGAGTATTATGATGTTCTTGGTGTTAGTCCACTTGTATCTGATGATGATATTCGGAAAGCTTATTATCAGAAGGTTCGTTTGTATTGAATTTCCATCGATTAATTTCGGCTTCCCATTCCTTTTCTTCTGTGATTTTGATACATATATGTGTGTGTGTGTCAGTTGCTATGGGATATGATTTCTTTAATTGGTTGGCTGTTCTTCTGAATTGTCTTGAAGAAGATCTAACACTAGTTAAATGATTGATGTGCCTTTGTTGTAACTAGAGCTTGATTTGATATTGCTGTTTCAATAAAGATCAAATGTTTGTATCATTATGTATATGCGTTTCGAAGGTTTCATTTAGATGTATATCTCGTGTTTATCATGATATGCAAACACTGTTGAGGAGGTGTATACAATTTGCAGACACTTCGTGTTACTTTTGAACCGTTTTCATTTTAACTAATTTGAAACAGGCACGGCAAGTTCATCCGGATAAGAATCCAAATGATCCTCAAGCCGCTGAGAGATTTCAGGCGAGTTATAGATACTTCACTTGTCTTAAAATGTTGTTAAGAGAGATTTAGATATAGAAAGAGAATATTTTCAGATCTGTTAGTAGAGGTTCTGATGATTTTTATATTGGGAAAAACTCGAAAGATTAATCTTGTTTGTAAGCAGGTACTCGGCGAAGCTTATCAGGTTTTGAGCGATCCTGCGAAGAGAGATGCATATGATAGGAATGGGAAAGCCTCCATATCTAAGTAAGCAATTTTCATTGTTATAACTTCATGTAATACAGACGATAGTCAAGGTAATTGTTAGACCATGTACATCTGTGTAAATGCTCGACCCTCTAGAGGAGCCCTAATGGGGAAAAACTCCTTAATAGAAAAAAATCAATGTGATGTAAGGCGGAAACACACTCGATAATGAAAGATCACACACGTGTTCTAACATACAGCCATATATCATCATTTTTATTTTACAGGGACTCCATGCTTGATCCCACTGCTGTCTTTGCTGTTCTTTTCGGAAGTGAGCTATTTGAAGACTACATCGGACACCTAGCAGTAGCAACGATGGCTTCTGCAGAATTAGTTGGTGAAAATGACAACCCAGAAATATTGCATGAGAAGTTGAAGGCAAGTATTTGGAATTTGGATGTTCACTCTTTTTATATAAATAAGATCACTGTAGCATGAAGTTAAGAATGGTTCAAGAAATGCCATTCACTGATTCTTTACTATTTCAACTAAATTTTTGTGTGTTTATAAAATGTAGACTATCCAGAGGGAAAGGGAGGAAAAACTGGCGAGATCATTGAAAATTTTTATTCACCAATATGTTCGAGGTGATAAAGAAGAATTTTTACGTCGTGCTGAATCAGAGGCAGAACGACTTGCACAAGCAGGTACCTCATGCCTCCATTACTCTTCTTTACTTCTTTCTGATGTATTACTGTAAAAACACTTTCTGGGGTACTTTTAGAATATTGGGTAACGGGTTAAAACGGGTTGGGTCAGTTCAGGTTGCCCTGCAAAAACTTTTGCTGTTAGTTTGTTGAATTTTGCAAATATTTACTGTGTTAAGTTTGATTACAACTACTATTATCATACATTTTGGGCCACTTTTGACGTGTTTCCGTTAGTTAAACCCTGTTCTTGTACCCATTTGACTTGTTTGAGATTATATGACACTTTTCAACCATCGCCCTAGCAGCTTTTGGAGCAAATATCTTGCATACTATCGGATACATATACGAAAGACAAGCTGCACAAGAGCTGGGAAAGAAAGCGATTTACCTTGGGGTACCATTCATGGCTGAATGGGTTCGAAACAAGGGGCATTTCTGGAAGTCACAGATTACAGCAGCAAAAGGTAGCTAAGAAAAAGGAACTGAACAACTACAGTTAGCTCTCAAATTACCTAACTGACCTCCAGTTTTGTGTTTGGTTATTTACCTTATTTTGGTTAATGACTCCAGGTGCTTTTCAATTGCTGCAACTTCAAGAAGATGCGCGTCGCCAGTTAAAAATGGATGGAAGCGGATCAGTTAATGATGTTGAATCACATCTCAGATCAAGCAAAGATATGCTTATGAACTCGCTATGGAAGTTGAATGTCGTTGACATCGAAGTTACCCTTTTACATGTGTGTCAAATGGTAAGGAGTAGTGTCTTTTTCAGTCTTTTCTGTGATTGAAGTTTTGGTAGTTGAGGTTAGATTATGGAAACAACTTCTTATTTTGTAGGTGCTCCATGAAAACAATGTTAGGAAGGAAGAACTCAAATCTCGTGCCGTGGCTCTAAAGCTTTTAGGAAAAATATTTCAGGTGGGTTTTTATGATCGAATTGCACTAAAGCGGTGTGCTTATTAAACTGTTTATCTGATAATATACAGAGTGAAATAAGCAGTTTGAACTCGCTTATTTCAAACTCTTCACCAAACACCCCTGTTTAAATGTCCTTTAAAAAGGTGATTTGACATTGTTGTGTTGTTTTTAGAGAGAGAAACAATCGCAAAGTGACGGGACATCAAAGAAGAAGGTTGCTTCCGATATTCATGATTATACAAGCAGCTCGGATAGCAGCGATGACGAAGACTCGCCAAGAACACTCAGTTATCGAGCCCCTTTGATCACACAGGTTTGCTATTAACACATCTTTCTAGTCCAATGATCGAGTTTGTCGATACCAATGACTCCACATTCGTGCTAAAAACTACACGTGTTTGTTTCGTTCTTGTGTATGACAGGGAATTGGCAGGCTATTCAGGTGCTTGTGTAATCCAGCATATGATGTCGATGATGATGACGAGATTGTTTACAAGAGCAACAAATGATCGACCATCAATCTGCGATTCTTTTGGACAGAAAGGAGACTAATTAAAGATGCAAACTTCTGGGGTGAAAAAGGCGCTGTCTTTCGATTAAATGAATCATGTGTGTTATTCTTCTGTATAACCTTATACAAAAACTGATAATTGAACAGATGAACAACTTGGTTTCAAATTTTAACATTATAAAACGAAAAGTTGTATTAGTCAAAGTTTGCTTTCTTGGTAATCCATGGGTTGAGAGTAGGGGAACCACAGCAAAATAAGCAAAAACAGTAATTCAATGATTCCAGGTGTGATGTCAATGTCTGATCATTAGCAAGTTGAAAATTCACCATATGTACATGATTAGTTAATTGTAATGGAAAACAAGAAACAAACTGATGAAGTCACTTGACCACCCACCGAATAGACCCTCAATACGCATGATGCGCAAGTGTATTTACTGCACGATGTGCTTGGAATGCACATGCACAATGAACCGAAGTTAGGTTCAAGCAGCCACTTATAATGAGGGAATGCCTACCTGGGCATGTATGAAGTGCAGGAAACGAGTCGCACAATGCCTGAACTGCAGGTGGTGTTAGGGCAGTGCATTGACTGATGTTGAGGTTCATCAGCCCTTCTTCATCCTTGGTTTTGACAGAATCCCACACATGGTGCTCGTTCTTCACTCGGCTGTGTGCCAATGCGTATATAGCTCGGTCTGTGATGTTTTGACAGTAGTACAGGCCCAGAGATCTCAGGCGCAGGCAGTTGTTTGCAAGGGCTATCACACTCTCATCTGCAGACACAAAATAACGATATGAAGTATGCAATTCCTAGACGACGTTTTTAACAATCTGCTATTCTCACTGTTCCGTTTTGGCAATTATACCCTTGTCAGAATTTTGGTGATCATGCTTTTGTTTGATGCGCTTTTGGTAATTACAACCGGCTGTATTTTAACTGGTTAAATTGTACTTTAACGTCACTAAATAGCAATCTCCTTGGCTCACTAATATGTTTTGGTAATACCACTTTTTGTAGATCCAGTTTGGCAATTCAACTTTTTTTTATTTCTATAATAATGCTATTATGCTAATTACTTCTCTTAACGAGATCTAGTAATTTTAACAAAACATATGTAACTTTTCAATTGCCAAATTACATCGAAAAACCGTTCAGAAAGGCAAGTATCTATTTAATGATATCAAAATACAATTTAACTAGTTCAGCCAGAAAGTAATCACCAGAATAGCACATCAAATAAAAGTATGATTCCCCAAATGGACGAAAAAGTATAGTTTATAAAATGGACCAGTGAGAAAGCTAGATTGTTAAATTACATTAATATTCACATATACGAGCGTGAAAAAAGAATATATTTGAAGTCATAAAAGAAGTTTGCATTTCTAAATTTATAATCGAACAGGCTAATGGTTTCATGATGCCAGATTGTTGAAATTGTTTGGATGCATATTTACCTGTAATGAGAACACAACCACACAAATCAAGCGCACGTAGATCATGACAGCCATATGCTAAACTCATTACTCCCACGTCGCCAACTTCCTCGCACCATCCCAGATTCAATGATTGAAGTTGACTACAGTTATAAGCAATTGCCTGCACACATAATCAAACACTTGTGATCAATTCAAATCTACACATGGCTAAACAAGCAAGCCAGAAGACAAGAAATTGATGTACAACCAAGACGGGTCAGGTAAAGCTGACCCAAAGCAATTTTTGTCCTAAGTTTACTGATTGAAAGAATTGTTTTATTTATGTTCACTGTATACCTTCAAGGCCTTATCAGATGCAGCTTTTACACATCCACAAAGGTTCAAGATTTTCAATTTTCTGCAATAACTACTAAGGTATGCAAGCGCGTTGTCACTAAATGAAGAGCATCCGCTGATGTTGAGCTTAATAAGGTTTTGACAACCGTGTGCCAAAGCATACAAAGATCGATCACCAAGTTTAAAGCTCTTGCTGAGGTCAAGATCCTCCAAATCATGACAATTATTTGCAATGATTTCAACAGCATTATCAACCAGTTGTGGCTTGTCTTGGCGAAGCATCAAACCCCTCAAATTTTTAAACTTGGGAGCAAGAGAAAGCACCAATTTGTTCATATTCTTTTTGCACCTACAAGAACCAAAAACATGATGAAAAAAAGAAAGAAAAAAAGCTATTTCTTGACGACTATAATGTTTCTTAGTTGTTTCCACTAGCTCGTTATCAAAAAATAAATTGATAAGAAAAAAAGAGGGGGAAATGGGACCCGATAAAACAGCAGCGTACTTAGGTTTATGGTTCATTTTAGTGAACTGATACATTTCAAAGATAAGTATAATTACCAAACTAGACTATTTCAGAAAATACAGCTGTTAGATTAACTCATTTTTTGACTGCTTGCAATCTGATCTTTTTTTTATCAGCTATGTTGATTCCCTGTCCATTAAATTACCAAATAAGCCTTTTTCAAAAAGGTAAAATTTCCAGGTCGAGAAATTATCGAGTATAGTTACCAAAACAAACCACCAACCTACGTATGTTGTTATCCTATGACATTATCCCCCTGAGAAAAAGGTAGGTTTTTTTCTAGCATCAACTTACAGCAAAAATATCAATAAGGTAGAGAACCATATCAAATTCTTTATTAAGTTAATCTAATTTACCTAAAAAGGATATTGGAAAAGAAGATGAAAGGAATTCAATTAAAACAACCTTCTTTCTGAGTTTGGTTTGTATGAAAAGGATATTGGAATAAGGATGCAAACCGATCGTGGCTAGGAGACTTGAGGAATTTTTATTTAATCCTCCAACAACCTCTATTAAGAGTTGAAACCGAATTCAAGAGCAATTGGCAAACTAGATGGATCTTTTCATATATTTGTCATCTTGCTCTTTCACATCTTATCCTAATTAAATCTACTTTTTCTAACCAAACATAAGGTAGGAAAGTTCAAAACAAGAACATGATATGAAAGAAAAAGATGTGCCAACAATACCAAACAAATATACCAAAAATAGGCATAAATTGTAGCCATATATACCTAAAAACAAAGAACACACAAGGATCTAATAAGATTGCAACTAATCAAGATTAAAAACAAATAAAAAAGGAAGGAAGGATCACTCTCCACCGCTCCCTGCTACACCGTCACACCAGCTTTCCACTCCCACCACTTAACCATGGTGTGGTCGCTCTCCATCACACCAAATTATAGGACCCACTAACGACCCAACTAACCAATCAAAAATTGAACACAAAAAAGGGAAGAGAAGCAGCACAACTCAGCCCTCTAGGCGTGTTCTCCTCCACACCAAGCCACAACCACATGGCGATGTGGCCGCCTAGCTACCTCCTTCACAATGTGGATTTGCCCATCCACTCCACACACTCTAACTTGCTCTATTCATAGAATTGGATAACCTAATACAAGAATATTTGTAATTTTATTCAATATTTGTAAATTGCTTGTCAATTCGAAAGCAATAAAAAACCAGTGACGGTTTTGTAGAACCCGGTCAATTTGGAACAATCCAAGAAATATAGAAATTAAGTTTTTAACCCAAACCATTTTTGATCCATCCTAGAAATTTACATTTTTAAGTCTACCCATTTTGACCCCTCCTAGGACTTTACCCATTTGTCAAACACCTCCTTGCCATATTCCAAATCAACTAGGGAACAACAAATAGAATAAAACCACCTCCTAATCAATTTCAACCCCTCAAAGTGTCTTCTAGAGTTGCCACTCAGAAATAAGTGATAAGAAAGCAAAAGTATTGAAAGTATAAGCAAAGAACATTAAAGTTGAACTAAACAGAAGTAATTACAAAGCACACAAGGTCATAAATCATTAAATCCTCTAAGAGAGCCAGAGTCAAGCTCAACTGCCCTCAGGCTCAGCACCACAAATGGATTCGGCTCGATATCTTAACAAGCCTTCATGATCTCAGCTCAAGACCGATTCGAGCTAGATTCGAGAAAGGTATAAAGATTATATTCGATAACCAAACTCATATCAAACATATATAAACATCACAACAAAAGGTTGACCATAAGTCTAAAGTCAAATAATACTAGTATAACAGTAACAAATAATAAAATAGTAAAAGGGGTTCGTTTTTATGCTTGAGATCTATCGAGCTCGTAAAACATAGATTATAGAAGGATTAAAAAGATTAAAGAAAGTAAATACCAAGAAAACGAGATATGAGTAAGCCCCAAACATATAGCATCTCTCCAGCCACTGCAAACAGCAGAAGCAACAACAACCGTCCGATCATCCAGCAAAGATAAAATCCTCAACAAAAGCTCCATCGGAATCTCATTCCAATCGGTAATCACCCTTCCAACACCCATTCTCCCACCTCCGGCCACCGCTAAACTGTCGAAACGCACCTCCAATTCACCGCCTTTCATCTCCAATATTCCACCCTGCTCCGGAAACCACAAAATTAACTGATTAGGGGTTACTAATTAATCTCATTAAAGGGGGCAAAAGATTGAAAACCCAAATCAAAACTGGAGATGGGGCTGCATCGATTTGCGATTTAATGGTTTTTTCAATGGATATGAACTTTAAAGTAAACGTCTTGAGGGAAAAAGATGATCGTGTGATATATATATCAAGGGTTTTAAACATGACGATTGTTTAGTGTTTATTTAGACGAACGTGAAAAATTATCGGGGTGTGTAGAGAGTTCGTGAGAGAAAAGACTGTACATACCACAAGTACTGTTGATCAATGAACGAATTCAGTAATCAGCCATGAGAGAAGACAGAAGGTTTTATGGAGTGGAACACGGGCGACACGTATGAATCCACGTGTAAGGATGGAAGATTGTGGGAGTTTAAGAACAGGTTTTTGGTCCAATTATAATCTACTTTTATTAGTAAAAAAAAAAAAGTAGATTACGAGTAATTATATATTATTTTACTTTTTATTTCTATTTTATTTTTTTATCTATTTAATATTTGATACATATAATGTATTAATTCTTTTTTTTTCATATTATTTTTTATTTTAACACATATTTTGATATAATAAATAGAAGGATAAGTAGAATAATAAGTAAAAAGATAAATAATTTCTTGTAATTAAATTATTGGTTTTAGTTAAAGCCTTGTTGAATGAAACAAAAAAATATCGTCAAATCATTTCAGCTTAAAACACTTTCTAAAGCATTAAATACCAATTTTTTCTTAATATCTCCTTTTTTTCATGAGGTGTAGTTACATCTTTTTTAATTTAATAAATAATTATAAGAATAAAATGATGATTTTTATCATCTAGATTGTTTATTCAAAGCTAATTTCTTATAATGTATTTGAATTATTCAGTTGATTTAATCATTTTATTTATCAGAAGACATCCTATATAACATAGGGGAAAATGTTATACTTTGTTGTTATGATTTAAAATGTAAATTGAAGTAACTAAAATAGAATTTATTTGAAGATATTAATATATAGCAGCATATAACGTATTCATTAAAATTATACGTAAAATAATTGATAATTTTAGAAAATATATCTAATATCTTTGTATTCCAAATCTTTATTACTATTTTCCTTGTAATCTACAAAAAATAAGGCTAATAAAATTGGAATTGGAAATATAAAAAGTATTACTGTCACGAAATTGACTGAGAAATCAAGACAATGTTATAGACAATTAGACACCTAATTAAAACGTGATTTGAATAATCTTCCTTAATTTAACACTTCTACAATATAATTGAGACACAATATAAAATTAAAAAAATAATAACGGAAATTAAAATGTGTAAGATATCTCTCAACAATGAATTGACTATGTTGATTCTAATTTTATTTGTTAATCCTATATATTAGGGTTAACCTTATTGAAATACAACAACTCTAATTTTATGTACTTACATGGCATTTAAAGCTTTCTTTTTTATAGGTGTTTTCTACTTTAAAATCTATAGTATTTATTCTCTCAAATAAACTTGTCCGAAAAACAATATAATATTTGTAAAAAACCTACAATTTCTGCAAAATTGTTCATCATGTTGGCAAATAAACTTAAAAGTTAATCACTACATGTGTAAAAAAAAAACTTTAGATACTATATCGGTACATACAGAAAACATTATTGGTGTAACTTTTAAACTTTTAACAATATCTAAAGTAATCGGTTTTAGTAAAGATTCTATTCAACAATATTTAGAAAAACGTTTACTTTAGGTCACTTGGTTTAATTAGTTACAAAACATTTCATGATTTAGGCATCTTATTTTGATCGGTTATGAAAATTTTAATAATATTGAAATTAATTTTAGCATAATGTATTCCAAACAGGTTATCAAGTTACCTTCCTAAAATTTGACCCCAAACGGGTTATCAAGTTACAAGTTGTGTTACCAACATTAATATCGACTAATCATCATATCTGTTAAAGAAGAGTAAGTGTCCCAACATCTACCAAAAATAACCCCCCCGGCAAGAACATGCATAAACATCTGCAAAAGCATATAAACTAGAAATGGTTAGCTATAAAAGTTAGTGGGTACTAATATAACCAATAAACGCCACATAGCATGCATAGCATCATACAATAACACAAAATGTGTTATCCTATCATATTATGGTGTCCTGACATGATTAGTAGCCGTTGTATATCACGGGGTAGCCAAGCTAGCTTAAAAACCCTAACAGGGTATTAAACACACCCATTTGTGCTACTGGGTAGTAGTCCACTAAGCATCTTTATAAAGTCAACGGCTCCCTCGGGTTCAACGGATAGCTGATTACCCTTATGTCAAGGTCTGGTGGTCATGTAGAGCCTATGACCCAGTATATGTCACCATTATCTTGACTTGAGCAATCTACCAAGATCTGGTCCCGACCTAAAGGTCCCCTAGGATTCCGCCATACCGGCTGACCTCAACCATATGACTGTAAAACAGTCCATAAATATCCTGATCTATATACATACATATATAGGATATATCCTAGATCTCTTAGAATGCATGCATCTCATAATCATATCATATCATAAACTTCTACCCATACATTATAGTTTTATATAATTGTCCACTAAACTAAACGCCCGTCGATGGTTGTATGATTACCTAATCTTTTACCAATATGTCTATACAAATTATTGGTGATTGATTAAAAAATTTTGCTTTCCAAATAAAATAAAAATAAAAAGCCGTTTAATGATAAGCATGAAAATTATTATTTAAAGGAAGAAAGAAAGAAAGTGATAAGAATTCCGGATTTTCGGCTGAAGGGGATTCCATTTTCTTTTGTCAAAATTCGAAACCGCATATGTTGTTACATGTGGGGTTCGTCAGAATCAGATTGTGACAAATTAACACCACTAAATTCCCCTTACTTTATTAACATGTCATCAAAATAATTATGGCTTATAAATTGTTACTTTTAAAAGTCACTTAACTTTTTATAAATCTTTATATTTATCTTTGGGTGATTCTATTTGGATACCGTTAATAATCTAAATTGACTCTTATGATGTGATACATGTGAGTGTATATCATGTATTGAAAACAGTAATTGATTAATGTGACATATATATATGGTATATAAGAATAAGAGGATCCAAATAGTGATATCCTTATCTTACAATTGTTTTTTATGAACCTTTAAAAGGTGATAATGCGTCTTCATTAAATCTTTATAGTCCGGTGATATATGAAGTATTGAGTTTCTCAACATTATGATTTCGGGTTTCATACACGATAAAATATATAAATTTAGAAATAGAATAAAGATATGTGTGTTGTTTCATTTATATATATATTAATTAGTGAATTTGAAGTGTCTTAAAAATACATGTTAAAAAGATATGCTAAAATTTTTTAGAAGTTTTTAAAATTAGGAAATGAATTTAGCAAAGATCGATTAATCCTCCAAATTCCTTCTAAAATGAAAATATTTGTTTTCATAATAAGTATTAAAGTTATAGAAGATAGATCTCACGAGATCCCTGCCGGCCAGCCAATTATATCTCAACCATTGACCTACTACGCATATAGACTAATTGCCTGCTAAAAGCAGAATTAACCTACAACACTTAATTAGGGCTAAAGTATTTTATTTTAGATCCCTACTAATCAATTACATTGGTGCTTAAATAAGGGTTAGTAAAAAGTGATTTTTACACAATTTATTCATACACAACAAATATACCCTTTACATGCAAGATAGTTTTTACTATTGATAAGGGTTAACAATTTAACATATATAATCATATGAGCTTATCATACACTAGACTGGGAGAATAACATCCCCTCAGGTACTCATATAGTGCTATGATGATGTACCTGTCATTTGTGGGCTTGAACTAGCTAGGTCCAAATATGTGGTCTAACCCAAAGGTTTTGTCTTTCCTTAACTCCCCCTCACCCCTCCTGGTACCAAAGAGGGATGTCACCAAAACTTTGTAAAGGATGACTTGAATTTCTTTCTACTCCCTAAGAAGTTCTCTCCTCCAAGAGTCGCCACATTCCTCACTTGAAGATCGCTGTATCATCGCCAATAAAACAATTGATCAATGTCCTGTCACAAGCCATGTATTCACGAACCTAGCCTAAGTTTAGCCATTGAAATGGCCGGGAGTCAAACTATTTAACTCAACAACAGCCCCTTTTTAAACTCAAGTGTCCGAAATAATGAAATATGTTTGATCAACTTTATTATTTTAGATGCACATATAAGTATGTGTATCTAGCTTGCACTTATAACGCGTATGACTTATTCTTGTTATTAAAATCTTGGGATTATGCATGCTATTATATGTGACATGTTCATATAATTATATGATTTTAGAACAATATTTAATTTACAATATCTTAAAATAACTATTAATGAATGAATAATTTAATTTGGGAGACATTTTTTTATATTTATAAACAATTTAATTATAATGCAAGTAGACTAGCTAGTAGAGTTACTTTGAGAAAAAGGATTAATGAGGTAGCTAGGATTAGAGAAGACCATGAAAGACAACTTTAAATTAAATTGGCATATATGGTGGAGCCAAAACTAAAAGTAGTGTTGCACTGTTGCTGTTGCTGTTGCTGTTGCCTCAGCTACTAGCTTAATTGATTGCTTCATGTATTAATTATGACAAAAATAATGCCTAATTTTTATTTTTACTTTTTTATTTCAAAAATAAAATTTCTAAAGTCAGAATTAATTGAGAATTGATATGTTTCTTTTGCTTCATTTTTTATGTCTTGAAAAGAACAATTTTTACACGAGATATGTAACATTTGTTTAAAAAAAAGATTCTTTTAATAAACTATATATAACATTTGTTTAAGACGGTTTAATAATTGAGAATTAAGTTTTATATAAAAATATAGATAATGACATTAATTTGATATTAAGAGAATGTAATATTTCACTTCCTACATTGAGATAGTGAGGATGCGAGCATAAAGAAAATAGGGGTGGGCAAAAAAAACGACCGAATAAACTAACCACAACTGAAGTAACCAAACATAACTAACTGAACCACTTGATCCATGGACATTCACTATATAATTCATGTCACTAACCATTAAGCTACCATTACGGGAATGATGTAAGTTAAAAACAACACATGGGCACTGATTTCTTAAACCTTAATGATGCGTTCTCGAGTTGAAGAAAGAGAAAAAGGAAAGAAAATAGCATTATTAATTTCCATCCAAATCATCGTAATTTTAGAATGAAGTATTTAAAGTTGAAATAAGCATATATAAACGAGTCTTTTAAACCTCTTAATTTTCTTTTCTTTTATTCCGTAAATGAAACAGCTCTTTTTATGTTTTGTTTTCGCATATGTTCTTTTCCTTAGTGTAAGAAATCGTTTCAAAGTTTAGTCGAAGAGAATCCATTTGGTGGATGTCTTATTAATATACCAACATTATACGTCTCTAATCTGTCCACCATATATATGTGCATCACTTCTTCACTCAAGCAATTCTTCCATGATCCATTTTTAGCCATTAAACCTAGCTATAAAGCATCATCACATATTACATGCACCCACGCAAGTCAAACAGTAGATATATTGACTCACTTTCTCTTTCACTCTCACACACACGTACACGACGGAGATACCTTCCTTATCTTGTGTCCCATATTCATTAATTATTACGAGAGTGAAAGATGTCGAATTTTATAACATGCAATGTTTTAAAACCCGAGTTTTTAATTGATCCAGTGTAACGAGTAGGTCATGGGTCAACCAGTTGAACCACTCGGTGAACTTGGTTTTCTATATATACACACATGATGTGTTTTCAAGTTATTCACATTATCTAAAAACTAAAAAAAGCCCAAAAACCCGGGCAATAACGGATGGTTAGGTCAACCGGTCATTGTTGAACTGCTCTCTCGACCGTTTTATAAGTCAATCGGTCCAACCGACTAGGTCAACATGAGTTTTAAAACATTGATAAAAAATGTCTATTTAACAATCATTAAATAACAAATCCATATATCGATAACAAATAAAAAAACATTCATGAAAAATCGGAAGATGAAGAAAGAAAATTGATCTACTTACAGATTTACGCTGATAGTTGTTAGTAAAATTACAAATTGACATGAGATCCGATAATTTTCGGTGAAAATTGTTCAATAGATTTGTGATAATAGTTGAATCAATAATTAAGTTTTGTTGCAGAATCATTTTGAATGACATGCGATCTGATTAAGAAGACGTGTAACCATTTTTACTTAAAATTCACGTCCAACTCAATATTCACGGCCTAAAACTTTTGACATATAAAATTCTTCAATCGTTAGCCATTTTAGAAAGTATAGAGGGATGATTAGTGAGAAAAAATTCCAAAAATAATTTGAAGCCATTTGTGAAATAAAGAGTTCAGTTGATGAATAATATTCTAAACATAAATTGATTATATCATAAGTCTTTTATTTTAACATATATTAAAAATTAAAAATTAAAAATTAAAAATAAAGATTAAAGATATAAGATATGTTATAAAAAATAATATCATAAGAAAAGACCCTTATTATAATACGTTTCCACTATCAATCCCTCACCATTATTATTAACTTTCAAATGTGTCCCCATCCCAACATTTTATAAAATTATTTATTTTGAAATAGACAAAAAAAAACTTACTAAATTACTAATAATGAAGTTAATAAGGTTTATGTTTCTAAATCTAAAACTTTATTCAAGAACCGAACCCCAATAATTAAAAAGCAAATTCATTAAAGTAAAGACTACTAATACGGAAGTAATATTTTGTTAATGTTTTATAGTAGGTAGCTTACTATCTTGTCGCCAATATAGACAACATTCTTTAAAAAAATCGGTTTATTTTATACTTGGGCTTGAGATTATTAATTAATCAGTCCCAGCTCCAGCTCCAGCTTCAGCCCAGCTTCAGCTCTAACCCCAGCTAGTTTCACCAAACACACCCTAAGGGTGTGTTTGGCAAAACTAGCTGAAGCCGATCTGGGGCTGAGATTGGAGCTGAAGCTGTGGCTGGGGCTGAGACTAGAGCTCGGGCTGATTAATTAATAATTCCAAGTCCAAGCCACTTGAAAAGGCTTTTATTTGGGGCTTATAAGGGATTATGTTTTTAATAATCCCCTCAAGATTTTAACACCCGAACAAGACTAGAGGGTTGGAGATTATGAAAACTAGAATCCCAAGCCCCTATAATCTCTTATAAGTCTTTTGCCGAATATACCCTAAATGTTTATATTTAAAACATATGTTGAAGCTTGAGTGAAAACGTTGATTGGATCCGAGTAGGATATCATTAGTTCCAAACTCTTCAAAATGTACTAATACAAGGTAGAGCCCTAGTACCAGCGGATTGCAAAATGCAATTAAAGGTTGAAAACAATTACAATGCATTGTTATGTGATGCGAGCAATTAAGAATAAGAAAAACGGCACGTAGACTTACATGGTTCGGCGAGAGATGACCTGGCATATGTTCACACGCAGGAACCGGAGATATCCTAATTAATCGACTGTTTCAAAAGTGATAAAATGAAAATCCCAGCTAGGAACATATATACAAGAGAAACCACGATAACTAATGGGACAGACCCATATATTAGTAAAACCAACCCAACAATTATCCATTTGATTTCGCTAATCGGATTTTCTCCACTTTGTTTTAGTTCTGATCATACTTTGTTCGGATCCTTTAAATTTCAAGTCACACTTTAACAAGCATAGAATTTGATCAACTTTTCAAGAGAATATGCGCTTTTAATCCAATCGCCCATTAAATCTATTAAAAGTCAACTAGCTAGTGTTCACTTTATTTTGTTAGTTTTCAGAATAATTGTATGTTGATCAACAGAATTATGAAATTGTAAATATATGTTACTAAAATATAGGGGCGGAGCTAGGATTTTAATATAATAGGGATCGGTCTTACTTTATTATAACACTAATTATATGCATATATATGAACGGTATAAAAAATTCCATTATAAATGGCTAGATAAATAAATAATTAAAGTTTATTTAAAGACAAGAAACCTAGGTGTTAAAATAACGATTAAGCTTTGTTAAAATAAATCATCAAAGTTTTCTAACGATCACTGGTTTGTTTGTCATGAATTAACGTGCTAGAAGCAAGATATTAACTAAAACAATAATTCGAATGATTTATCTTGATAAAATTATAATGAAACCAAAAAATAAGGATAAAAAAACATATTTCGCATGTTAATTTGTAGTTGGCCGCGTCTTTGTTTCTTTTAATAGAACTTATCTATTATATTGTCTCTGGAAAAAGTATCAGCTGTCTCTCTCTCAATGTGAAGAACCAAAGTGTTTTAAAGATAATTATCATTCATACAATTACAAAGCATTGTTTTCATAATTTTCATTGCTGAGAAAGCTATTTCAAAAATCTGAATTGCAACTTCGAGTCTTCCTTTCGACGTTTCTGTTTTGAACTATACTTGGACTACTAATTAACTCTAATTAGGGGAGGTTAATAAATATACGTAGTACTGTCTTCTATAATACTAAGGATTTTAGACTTATTAGAGGGAGACTAGCACCTTCAACCCCTCTTATCTCCGTCCCCGTTAAAATATGATATCCTGAAAAAAGTATAACAAAAACCCATGTACGAGTATCACTTTATTCCATTATTTATAGTCTAAAAGTCTAAAACGATCATGTATATATAGTCATTCATTAATCATGGACATCGTTTGTTGCGTAGTAGAATGAATCTATTCCTCGGTTTTGTCTAGATACATTTTAGACCTGGAAAACATATCATCATGTACTTGAATTCACCATAAAGCTACGAACAAGTTAAGCTAACTTGCTTCTTTTCTACCTGTCACTTTGATGTTTCAACATACATACAAATTATAATAAGGGGTTATCTATTTTTGGAAAAATCTCTTAATTATATTAGGTTTTAAGATATGTAGGATGCTTGTTTTCTTTTTCTATTGAGATCAAAAAAACCTTTTAAAAGCTTTAAATGAATAAGGGATAGATTTATCTTTGAAATCTCTTAAAGTTATATAATGCGAAACTTTAAGAAACCATTGGTAACAACTCTCAATCATCACACCTTAACTATCGCGTCCTCTTAAATTCTTAAAGCAAATAGTCATTGACGACCTCAAACTCATTGCCGTTGATGACCTCAAACTCATTGACCATCGTTGACTCAAAATCACCGATCATCGTTGCCTCATTGCACTAAAATCATTAATGATGTCACAAACAATTTTCGTAGTTCTCGCACGAACAACAGTTCTCGTTTAAACTTTTCTTTATGTACATATGTATGTATGTATGTGTGTATGTGTGTATGTGTGAAACACACACACACGTACATACATACATACATACATACATACATAATACATACATACATACATACATACATACATGCATATATAATGTGTATCTTAAAGACATAAACAGGTTCGACATGGTGGTGAGAATCTTCTTGAGACTAAAATGGCCACACATGGACTAAAGTTTTAAGTGAAGTGTTGTTCACGCAGCTAGAGCATCTCTGTGTTGATGATGACCTTTTTACAGGGTATTTAGGGTGAGTATAGCGGGATAAGCCAGCTGTATCACTGCTAGTTGTAAGGGAAATTCAATTCTAGGGTTTTAGAGTATGAGGGGCTTAATGTTTGTGTAGCGCCCCAAAATTATTTTCTTATATTAATATCAGAGTGCAGAACAAACCATATCAATTCTAATTATAAAATAATCTTTATAATGTATAAAATCTCAACCAATGTTCATTAAATTGACATTTCAAAGTAGTATGTACAGTAAAAACACTTCATGTGTTGAAAACATCAAAACTGTTTTAACGGAAGTCTTTTCCTTGAGAGTTGTCTTCACTTCGTTGAAGCCTTGCCACAATCAATTCCTGAAAAGATTGAGAATAACAATAGTAAGCATAAAGTTTAGCGAATACACTATGTAGGATCTTTGTATGACTTACACTAAGTCTAAGGGGTATCTTTGTAAATGTTCTTAAAGGTTGTTAGTTGGTTAGAAGGCTGTAACAACT